>JAQFXQ010000007.1:0-19026 GCA_034693645.1 Pergamasus crassipes | reverse complement strand
AGAAGTTGATGCATGTGTGCTGATAGGTACATATGCAGGTTGTATGTTGTAACCATGCAGTAAAGTCAATAAACTAATTAAAAAAAAAATCTTCACGAACCAGATTTCAGCCTATCATACTTTTGACCGGTAGCTCGGAAGGAGATGTCTGCCGTTTTGCTGCTCGGAATATGTTATGCCTGAAAATTCTACAACATTCGACCAGAGTGGCCCAACTGATACTCGGCAGCAAGGTTTGGTAAAAAAAATATCATAAATCAATTATTGTATTGCTGTAGTATATAATATCCTAAATCTTTAGACCTTGGTTTACCTGTTCATCTCACCAATTTTGACTTAAAACGTGCAACTACTATGCGAGACACAAGTAGACCCATTGAAGGTCGCCAACAATCAAGAAAAAAATGTTTGGACGTATGGCATTCAACTCTCTAGTGTATGCTCCTTGCATTTGCTGTTCGGCGATTACAATGTAATCGACAACGTTTAAAAAGCTGATGAGAAAGCTTTGATTGGCATGTAACTGTGGATGTAACTATGACCACTACACATTCAACACTGTGGAAGCCATCAGGCATACGGTGGGTATGCCCTTATTAACAAGACTTCCTGACGCAGAAATTTGTGAATGATGAGGACGTACTAACGGTGTTTAGTTTATCTACTATAAACACGATTATTAAAGATCCCCAAGTACACCACGATATGATAACGATGTCGAGAAACGTTTTTGGGCAGTGGAATACAAAATTCAAAAATATATGAAACAGAGAGCGAATCTATTAAGAAGGTTGATGATGTGAGATTTGCCGTTTGTACTTCAGATATACAGCATAAAAATGACTGATGAACGCAGTATGCGTTCAAAGTTGTTCCCCAAGAATTTTCTTGGTTTCTAAACTGATAACTTTATTATCTTGAATCATTCCGGTTGTAAAAAACTACCTTCCTAATTGATAAAATTTCCCCGGAACTTACAACAACTGTCTGAAATGGCAGTCGTTGCTTTTCACCCATTATCTGGTACTTTAGAGAGCGAATCTGTCTCAAAAGGGTTTGGCCGATTGTTGATTGGAAGGGTGCATGACATTTATGACCATATTGGTACCTATCATATACGCCTAAAGTAATGACCATTCTCTTGTTTTGAGAAAATGCACAAGGTGATTGAAGACTTCTGCAGAGAGTGTGAAACTTAAGAATGAAACAAGAAGGCCAATCGAAAAGCTATCAAAGTTAGCACCAGCAGTGAGGCCATTTGAAATTTTGTCTATTGATACAGCAGGAGCCTTTGAAAGAAATGGAACGCAGAAAAGATATTTGAATAACTTAGTGGATAATTTTTACAGGTGTTTATTTCAACAGATAAACACCAGACTGCTAAGAAAATAATTAATTTCGTTATCAGAGTAATCGGAGGCAAGGATTTCAGTATAATTCTTGCAGATCAGTATTCAGAATTACGTTCGGCAGAATTGAAAGATTACTCAAAAAAAAAAATTGTCCTGAATCTAATGGATTGAGCGATGGACAGAACCGAATGCTGGTAAACAGGACTAAAGATAAGTTGAACGAAGGTGATAAGTGGACTTGGACAGAAGTTGCGGAGGACTGTGTAGAAGAATATAGTCGAACAATTCATAGAGTGACTAAGTTTTCTGCATACTTAGTTCTCTTCATCTAAAGGATGGAAGTACCTCTGTGATTGTTCCTGAAGAACTGGTTCCAAAAAGATGTCTCGAAAAAGATTTTTGAATTAGAAGAATTTTGAACAGAACAAGTCGACAGATATCGATTGTTTGAATGTAAACACAATACGTGTTTCGTTTCAGCTCCACTAGCTTTAAGGTTTCCTGATCGAAACAAGCGATCTAAACACCGATTTATCATAAATCTCATACACAAGTGTTGTGTATTTAGCTATTAAAGGTGTTTCGCAGTGTGAGTGCTCGAAGTGTATCAAAAGTGCACTTAGTAATAGCCACAGAAAACTGACTCGCTGACAGCGATTCAATTCTCCCGCCATTTAATTTTCCCAGGAAGCAAGCATGATACAGGAATTCATTCATCACTCTGGTTCTTCGTGTCGATCTTGTTTATATTTTGCTTACCAGCCGCCGTCGTTTAAACAGACATGCGCGAATATTCAAACATTTACTCATAATATTTGAACCACGGCGGGTAATTCAAATTAATCAAGAAGATGGCTGAGAATTTATCTTAGTGTTATAAATGTAAAACTTCAGGCGCGGATTCCGTTGTTCCGTGCTTTGTATGTAAGCTATCATTCGTGCATTGGAGCGACAGAGTAGAATAAACCGGATACATGGGTCTGTCTAATTTGCAGACTATCGGGTAGTCCGGCCGTAACGCCAACTTACAACAGCGCTGTGTATTCAATGTTGGAAGCATATCAAGCCTCACAATTTGCTGCCCCCAGAGCCTCATTGGTGACTTAGATGAAACTGTTTCCTAATGAAATTTCAGCGCTCAAGCGTGACATGGAGTCTACTACGCAGCAGACAAACCCCTGATATTAGTATGGCAGCAAGCCATGACTCTGGCAAGGAAAAGCGCATTCTGCTTATTGGAAACGATCTCAGCATTGTTTCAAGAGACGTGAAAAACATGATGCCAAAGAAAGTAAAACTTCAGTCTATCTGCTACAAAAGTGTATCAATGGACCGCATCTCTGAGCAAGTGAAAAAGATAATCGAGGATGCACGCGGTGAGGTTTAACATTATGTACATATTCATCCAGGTATAGAGGAGTGTGCAGTCCTAGAGTCGAGAAAGTTATTATCATCAATGAAAGAGCTTGTTTCATTCCTTAAAACATATCATCCGGGAGTCATGGTAACCCTGGCGTCAGTTCCACTCAATGCGAAGCCGTGAACACGGAACTGATTAATATGTCGACGGATAATCTCATTTCCTGTCTAGGAGAATCTCATTTGCGGCGAGGAAGATCGGTTTCAGAAAAAGACAGTAGAGTGGTCTGGAGGTTACGGAGAGGATAGTGTTGGATGGCATTTAAAAGATGAAGAATAATGCATGGCGAGCGGAGATGGAAAAAGAGTAGTCTGGAGGTATACAGAGAATTCAAGTGGAACATGGGGGTGTGGAAGGACTATACGATAAGTCGATGGGGAGTGAATAACTAGCAGGCGTTCGAGCCAGTGCCCTGATGACATAGGAGTTGCTATCAAAACTTCAGAAGGTTGACCCCCAATGTAAGTTATGCGGAGAAGAAATTTAAACCTTGGAGCATGTTGTACTGAAATGTGAATATCTTGGAGAAAGGGTGAGCAGCTTGGAGGTTGCACTGGGGTCGTGGAGGATGAGGGTGATGGGCAGGTGAGGAAAACACAGGGGCGCTTGTTAAAGTGTAGAAAGAAGTGTTCAGAGCAGATCTAAACTAACAAACGAATCACTCATGCAGTGCTCCAAAAAAAGCACCCCTGATGCAAAAGAGAACTTGTACAAGTTATGCAAAAAATAATCAATCAATCCATCAATCAATCAATATATATACATACATGAGGTTTTTAATGGCACCGGCTCGACATCTCACAATATCACTTCTGTCTAGCAAACTGCAAACTGTTTACACTAGTCCTGATCAATAATTTTTCATCGAATATCATGAGGATCAAACGTAATTCTATGTTCCAAGCGTTGTTATGGTTCCAGTGTGCGCACCAAACGTGCTTGCTTGAATAGACAAACAAACAAGAAGAGAGTAGACACAGAGTAAGCCACAATGAAAAAGTTGTTTGACAATTCATAGGTACTACTATAATACTAATATATCGATTAAACAAAAATATATCGCCTGCATAAAGGACTTTCAAGTCTTATTGCAGGTATTGTTGTACTGCAAATCTCACTTGAATTCTTATAAAATTTATATAAAAAAGAGTATCGTGGTAAGCTCACAGGTTGCAATGTGCACAGAAACTATCTTCTACTTCTTATCCCTTTTTCAGTCAAACGATGAGTCAAAAAAAGAGTACGTCACTCTATCCTTATTGCTGATAGCGTGCAACAGCTTCGTACCAAATCTCACCGGACATCACGACAGCGCCTGATGGGTTATCGTGGCCTCATTCACGGTCTTCCTTTTCCCAAAAATATACTACGCAGTTAATCAACAAAGGCTGGCTGATCCTGGAAGGCTGTCGGGAGTTTTTTTTTAGTTGAATGATAACCTTTGCATATGTTTCGTACGAAATCATTTCGTACAAATTCCTCTCAAGCCTTTTTTGCCGGAGAAGCAAACATAACAGGAATTATCACGCTATGGTTACATAGAAGTCCCTTAAAAACGTACGTCTCTCCATTGGACAAACACGCTTGGGTGCTCTGCCAGCTTGGGTGGGTGGTATGTTAAATTCTGACCCTCCCAGAGCTCGACGACAGTCATCAATCGCTAGATATTTGTCATTCGACCGCTAAACTCCTGTGAAGCTCATAAAAAACATAAAATGTTTATTGGTTCGAGTATTTGCATCTACCAGCCGTCCACTCATACGGATAATATAAAAATTATCTCCGAAGGTTGTAAGTTCGCTCTAGTTGCAGCATACGGGCGGCTGTTGGGTTAATGAAGATGATTTGTAGTGGAATATGCAAATGTATCTGCATTGATAAAGTTAGCGAATAGTGCAACTTGAGTTGACTGGTTGTTGGTTGATGAATTAGTCGCTTTGGAACCTTGGCCGGGCTCACACAGCACTAAATAGTTGAAAACAGATTTCCCGAGAGTTTTCGACGGCGAACAGGAAGGCGGCCTGTTGACTGTCGAATATTCTCAAAAACACTGTCTTAATTTCTATTTAGTGTTGAGCCCTGACTTGGTTACGATATGGCTAGTAGAATAAAGTTACCGATGGTTGCTTCGAAACGTGTCTCCACTGGTTGGTGCCTCTCTGAGGCACCATATACTATAATAGGAGGTGGCCTATTTTAAATTTAAAACATCACTCACCAGGCTCCTCGATGAAGATTGTGGTTTATGTACACGTTCCGTGTTTCAAATGCCATGAAGATCCCCTCAGATGTCTCTGTTGAAGGCTGTCCACAGTTAGTTAGCAACTTCAGTCGTCGGTTTCACAGCAATTGCGGGTTAAATTGGTAGAGTGTAGTTAACTGATGGGAAGGATCATCTGACTCAGAATGGCGATGAAGAACCTCGTTAGGTACAGGTAAATCAAATACCATGGCCGATGCGGTAATCAAGGTATTTAACTAATCTGTCATGCCTCCAAGGTTGCTCAACGAGGATAGAAATCAAAGTGATCAGTTAGAATTTTCGCATATTTCCATTTCTTGTTTGTTTAGAGAGATTGCGCTAGTCGGTGATTCATGCACGGAACATGTAGGTGGTCGAGATAATTGATGACATTGACAGGGTTTGCCACATAATTGATAAAGCTTGTTAGATAACTTACCAAATTTGGCCAAATCATTCAGCAATCCTGTCAAATTGTTCACCAACTTCTTAATAACAAATGCATGGACAAATTGGCAAACTAATTCAAGTTCATAACGCTTTTTATTTAGTCTAAAGAGGATGATATTTTGTATACAAAAAACAAAATCGTCAGTAGTATCATTTAACACTCAAGCACCACCGAGGAAGTGAGTACGATAAAAATATGACTATATATAAAGCCAAAACGTAGATGTACAGGGGGGGGGAAGACATATTTACTATGGGCCGTAACCATGGATTTTCCAACAAATCTCCAGACAAATGTACCAGAAACTGATGAGATAGGCAAATTATTTGACAGGATTGGTAAATTGTTGGAAGACTCTGTATACCACCATACCAATGTCATGCATGTACTGAAATCGCATGACATTTATTTATTAATTTATTTTCCTTCTTTTGTAGTTAAATAAATAAGTAAATCACATTTTCGTAGGTCCAACCCAAACAATCCATTATGTTCCATTCGCTTCACCATGACTTTTTTTAAATAAAAATGAAACATCACTCACCAAGTTCCCCAGTGTGGGCTGTGGTTTGAGAGTACCTCTTTAGTTTCAACCTAAAGAAGTTCTGATAACCGTGTTGAAACATGTTCACTGATAGTAAGAACTTCAAGTTGCTTTTGTGCCAATTACAGATGACAAACAAAAAGCGTTGTCAACTGATCCGAGCGGCTCCTCTGATTATGAATGGCGATAAGAAACCTCGTCAAGAACGATTAGCTCAACTCAAAACAAACAAGTTCCCATACCCACTCGTATTAATTGTTGATATCTAATGGTTAACTATGAGAATCTACGTAGTAATCAGAGTGATAGATTTTATTTCTCAGATATCTTGTTTGTCCAGGCAGTATTCACAAAACTGCTCTTTTTCATGAGAAACTATCCTTTCATGATGTCTGCGCAAGTTGATGAATTATGACAAATGCAGGTTTCAGGATGGCCGTGATAGTTGATGGACATTCAACAGTACGAACGTTAACGTTTCACCACAAGTATTAATTTTTCTGTTTATAACTCCCGAGATCAAGGTTCAACACCAGAGTATTCGAAAGTATACCAGGGTAGTTATGAATTGTTTCTGGACGTAAATACTACTTAACAACGACTTAACAAGGATACAGTGGCAATATTTATTATACAAAACTTCATCTCGAAGTTAGCTGATACAAATCATGTTTACAAATTGTGCAAGGATATAAACCCTGAATTTTTAAACTCCAATGCATGGTATCGACTTGTTATTGCATCAGATGCCAATCTGACATACACATTCATCATGCGGTTCATGGTAACTCTCATCCAAACATATTATATGATGATCTCCGTGTGCTGTCATGGAGCAAATGGCTCTTCTGTTTTAATGAAGATCTGATTTCCAACTATCATTAGAGAAAGCGGGTCCGTTAGTGTAGTTATTCGTCACCAAATTTGAAATTTCTCCCCTATCGATATATGCAATATTGTTACCGTACTAAACTGACAAATCTGAAGCCGGCTCTTGACAGATCAATGCAAAAGGTGTGTTCTCCCACGAGCACCATTGATTGTATATCCGAGGTATATTTACTCATAGTCAAAACTAGTTTCCACACCCATACTCTTAAGCATAACAAATTCTACCAAATAACTCAGTTTTAATCGATCGCAGCATACTTCTAATGCGTACTTAGCGATTGGAACTACCTTAAGATTGTAGAGTTTCAAAAACGCCTCAATTCAAACTTTGATTAAACCCCCAATTTCATTATGGCTGCGGTGCACTTCTTTTTAACATAATGTACTTGACTTTAAAAACTCAATGATGGTTTGAGGAGCTTAATTCCAAGATACATCGTCTCAGCAAGCACAACTCTCCCCTTTGAAAACAAACCTATGTCCCAATCTTCCAGCTTTCTCAAATTTTATGACATGTGTTTTCTTGGCATTGACTGTGGTTTGTGTCTCCTCGCACCAGTAATTCAAATCCTTAAGTGATTCACTTAGTGCACTGGCGGGTTTAGACACTAATCATCGGCAAACATTATACTTCGACTACCAGGGCCGTGCGAAGGTAAAGTGGCGCCCGGGCCAACCTTCCATCTGGCGCCGACATTTCGGATTTTTCGACTTGACGACCGAAAATTGTCGCTTCCCCCTGCCGATTTTGGCGCCCCCGCTTCGCATTTTTTACCTTTTTTTCTGACCAAAAAGACAACCAAAAAGTTTACCAAATTTTATGATAGAATAGATACAACGGATAGGCGCTAGAGATTTTGTGAACAAAAAAACGACAGTGGAAGCAGACATAATACGTCAGGAGACAAACAATATAACTTTTGAATTTCATAACCAAATTGAGAGAAAGCCTCAAAATTATCCCATTTATCGGAATACATATGTTTCAGCAAAAATGCGTCATTAGTTCCAAAAGATAACTTCAAATAACAACACGTTACGATAAAAACAAATTCGGAAGAAAACGAACTCACCGAACGTGTGCATTGCTCCAAATATTATCATACAATAGACACAACGGATCGGCGCCAAGTAGGCGGATAAAAATGCATCATAGGAACTGATGATGCATTTTTGCTGAAACATATATTTATTCCGATAAATGTAATAACTTTGAAGCTTTTTCTCAATTTGGCTATTTAATTCAAAATTAACATTGTTTGTCTCCTGACGAAATACTTCTGCTTCCACTGTCGTTCTTTTCTTCACAAAATCCCTAGCGCCTATCCGTTGTATCTATTCTATCATAATATTTGATGCAATGCACACGTTCGGTGAGTTCGTTTTGTTCCGAATTTGTTTTTATCGTAACGTGTTGTTATTTGAAGTTGTCTTTCGGAACTGATGATGCATTTTTGCTGGAACTTATGTATTCCGATGAATGGGATAATTTTGAAGCTTTTTCTCAATTTGGCTATTAAACTAAAAATTTATATTGTTTGTCTAATGACGAAATATCAAAGCTTCGACGCTGCCTGCCTCGAATTCAAAAACTGATTTGTGTGAAAGGTGTTTTGTCGCTAAGTCTGCGTTAAAATCCACAGTAATCAATCACTGAATGAGACAAACTCCCGTTTGTCGTTAATTACCATGTTTTGTAAGGCTATCAACGCAGTTTCCTTGCATAACACATAGTCAATCACGGCATCTTTCCGTTTGTAGCGTCCAGTGCAGTTTTCTGTTCCGTTCACTACACTCAGATGATTAAATTGAGCGATTTCTAGAAGCATATGGCTTCTGAAAATTCTACGCCCATCGAACTGTTCTACGTGATCGTTAAAATCACCTCCTATAACAATGCTGTTCAGCTATTCTGGCATCCTCGAGCAGATCGAATCCATATCTTTATCTATCACGTGTTAGTGCTGTCTTGTGGACAACAACCCTGCTCTCGACATTGTTAGAAGCTGCTTCCCCGAAACTTAGCGTAGATTCGTCGGTTGAAGACTGGGCTTTTCCTCCACTTTTTCACGCCACTTCCGATCCATAGTCACCTTTGTCGTGTTTTGAATTGATGAGTTTTATTTCGACATGCCAGGTCTGCTGTTCAGCATGTACTCAACTGTGATGTTCTCTCAGCTATGTCTACTGGATAGTTCGATCATTCTCTGAGAGGTTCTGGACTTTAAGTTGTATGCCTTCATTGATACCAGAACAATTTTCTGATAATATTCTTCAGTGCATTCAAAAAGTTATCCTACTTCTTATCTATTTTGGGGCTTCACGATGAGTCAAAACAAAGGCTATGTTATTATATCCTTATGGTTAAAAGTGTGGAGCAGCCCTTTACCAAATCTTGCCAGGCTTCACGATTACACGGCATAGTTGACGGGTAAGATTTTTACGTAGGCCATCAGTCAACAGAGCCATGAGCTGCGTAAAGTGCGTAACGTAACTAATACGGTAATACGACACAAAACACAGGAATACTCTGAAATCAAGTTTGGATTTAGGCTAAAATGAGTTTGTTGTGGCTTTCACCTTAATTTACTTTGGTGCCCGGATAAAACTATGTGCCCCAGAGACTCACTTTCCCTAGTCCAAAATCCACACTTCTGTGGCCTTAGACTGACCCGTGCGCTTGAGTTTATTCAAGATTCTTTTATTTTTATTTATACGTTGAGTGGATTAAGGCCACATGGGCATTCATTAACATGTTTTGCACAGTTGAGGTCTGGAGAGGATCAAATGACAACTGTAGGTGCCAGATGCGGTGGAAAGGGAACTATGTCATTCGAGTGCAACAAGACCGTCAGATATGTTAACTGGCGTCTCGATCAGCATGCATTCAGCCAATCATGCGGGGTCTATAAGACATGGTCGATCGTATGAGAATAGGGTTATGAAAGAGGTAAACGCACAGATAGTAACTGTGATTCCCGCGATTTCGGGAACTATTTTTCCTGAGTTGGAGGCAAAAGATGGGACCTCAGGCAGACCCTCAATCATACAAGAGTCCGTCGAGACAAACGAACGCAAACTATGCTTCTAGAAAAAGGGGTCTCAGGTTGTGAGGCTTTGAAACCACAGGATCCTGCGGGCTACTGTGTGTAACTGTTAACTTACGGCTGTGGTCGATGATTCACTGTTCAAGTCCCAACATTGAAACTCAGGATGACAATGAAAACACTTAACTCAAGTAAATCGGGGTAACTTTAATCCACGTGAAACTTGAAGGTTGTGACGGATAGACCGCGTGTGATGTCTTGTGCCGAGTGAAAGTCCGAGCTTTTCCCTCGATCAATCACGACTCCCTATAAACACTGAGGAGACAACGTAGAGTGTTTGTTCTCAATTGACCCCGGGCGAGAGAAGGTAGAATTGATCTCCGTGGGAGAGCCGTCTTTTGTTTGCGTAGGAATCACTGCATAGAGCAGATCGGGGATAGGTTAACATGGTTGTCTAAAACCCCCAATCCTCGAGGTATGGATATGGGGTGTCTGCGGTGTCTGTCCTGAATATGGGCATCGTGATAAACTAGGTAAGTTTAGAAGTTGTACGTCTAGTTTTCACACTCTCACCATTAAGCTTGCTCAATACAAATAGGAACACTAGCCGTTCAGTCGTTGATGGTGGGCGATGATCTTCTTTCGGTGATGTTGTTGCGTTTTAATCCGGTTGGTTCGTCGAATATGTCCTCGCGTTGTGTTCATTTGTTTGATTAGGCTATGCACTGCTATTCTTTTGTATACGGTCGCATTCCGTATGAGCGTTCTGCGAAATGTCATTTTCTGCAAGGGCACTCGTCGTGCTCCTCTTTCTAGTTTTTCACATCGCTCCAATTTCAATTATGTCGATAGTTTGATGGGTTGGTTCTTGAGTGAGAGTTACGCGAACCTCGTTTCTTTGTTGTTTGTGCTCTCGTAACTCTGAGACTGTATTCTGGGTCGTTTCGTTTATTTCTAGTAGAAAAATGATTTGTTACTTTATCGATAAATTTAGCCACACGGAGCCAGTAAACTACTGATTGATCCTGACGTTCTTTGCCGCGAGGTGAGCATTTGATAACCTCGTTGGAGTGTCCCTCCCCTTTGAACTTCACCAGTTCGAGGTTGTACTTTCGATACACAACAGGATCGACTTCAAGCTCCTTGACCTTACGACGAAGCCGTGTAGCTGCGACCGATCGATTAATGCTGAGCTCGTGGATTTTGTCGTTTTAAGGGAAACTTATGAAGTAGTTTCCCTCCTTGTACCGAAGGGTACCTTGAAGTTGTGCTTCAGCGTCCTGCTCGTTCTGTGACAATCCCTCCTTGTGGCCGGGGTTTTGAGATGTGTCGTTTGTGATAGTTTGTTCGAGTTCTCGAAGCTCTGCTCTGAAATCATTTCGGTCTGATTCGCTGATCTCGAGTGGGGTGCAGCTGGATACAGTGACGCTGTGAACCTTTGCAGATATTCCCTGGTTTGAAGAATTCACGCGTCCTCCGATTACACATTCGAGCTTTGTGTCGACGGCGTCGATAAATTCTTCAGACAGGAATGCCTCATTGCTTTTCGAGTACAGCATGAACCTAACGGGGTTCGATTGGTCAGCGTAAATGGCGTTTGCTGCTGCGGTTAACGGTACTGTAGATTGAACCTCACCTTTCAAGGAAGTTGTAATCTCCCGAGATTTGCATCCCGGAGAATTTTCGTTCGCGTGATGTTGCTGGTTTCTTGAGTTAAATCGCGGCGACCTGTACGTTTGGACGTGTGCGCGATGTATGAATTTCGTGTTATGAATGGTAGTGGTATGTCGTTGAGATGGACATGACTTACAGTAGACGCGTGATCGACAAGCTGATGCGTAGTGTCGGACGTCGGTACACCGAAGACACCGGTTACCGTGGATGAGGCGCTATCCTAACTCCTCGAAAAGAAGTCGTGTTTTGCAATCGATAGTTGGGTGCCTTCCATTACACAGAAAACAGACGTTCTTGGACGCTACGGTGAGTACTGAGCGGTATTGTTTGCATTGTCTTGGGGGATCTTTGCACTTTCGATGATTTGGGCGTTGGGGATGATTGCGATGTTCGAGCGGGGTGGAGGGGACTTGATTTGGGGCTACCTGGATATCTTCCTCGTGAGTCATCAAATACTTGGGGTTGGACCTCCCCTGGTGCAAACACGTAGTGGCTTGGCTCAGTAGTATGGCCAACGATTTATTTAATTTTATTTTGTTTAAAACTTACAGTGGTGAGGGTGAAGTGAATCACCGCAAACTGCCACAGGCAGCTACATTTAAGGTTTGACTTCACAAGAAGAAAAGCTTGGACTATTTTAAAATTTATGAAATTATCAGCTGACTTAAGTTCACTCCGAAGCTCGTTCCAGACAGAAGCTGCCATATAAAGAGGTGAGGACCTTACAAATTCTGTGGTAGGTTTAGGCAACTCGGTATCAAAATCACGGGCAAAACGCAGACCAGATCTAGTTAGCTGATAGAAATTAGTAGAAAGAGCGTCAGGCAGAAGATCAAGCGATGACCTATAGTCAAAAATAGATGTACGCCAGGAAATCAAACCGTCAAGGTTAAGCAAAGAATGTCTATTCTGAAATGCTCGAACACACGCACTGTACTCAAGACCAAACATGGAACGTAAGACAACATTAAGTCCCACTCTGAGGGGCTCCAGTGCCGAAACACTAGCGCCACCCCACACACACGAGCAGAAATAGAACTATACAGATACAAATAAATTAACAACAATTACAAATAAATTGCCGATGAAGGTGGGAGAAGTTCCACCGAAAGCACCAGTGAAGTGTTTTTACTTTTCAATTAGGTTAGTGAACATTATTAAAATAAGTAGTTATGAATTCCCCTAAGCTGTCCAGTTCCGACACTGGATTCCTTAATAATTAGAACAATACAGGTTCCAAAATGAAACGGTAAACCTCAACTAAAACTTTAGCTGGAAAATACAGACGCGAACGCTGCATAATTCTTGATACCGCATTTAATTTCTTTGTAAGATCTATAATATGAGCACGCCATGTGAAGCGGACATCGAGTCGGACACCAAGACAAATCACAGATTCGGATGGTGAAATTAACATACCTCAAAGCGTTACAGCACCAGTGGCAATGTTGACTGCGCAGTGTGCAGATTTAAAGGACACCATTGTGGTCTTATCAACACTGATAGCAAGGCGCAAGAGATCAAAAGTATCTAGAATACGTTCTACAAACTCATTAAGATTACGGCGGTCATCGCCAATCCGATCCTTTCGTATACGGAATAGTAACGAAGTATCATCTGCATATGCGATTGCCCTAAATGATGAATCCATAGAGTTTGCATAAGACAGAATGAAATTAATATTGACCAAAATCAAAAAGGTCCCAGGACCGATCCTTGAGGAATCCCCTGGGACACGGTACACTCATCCGATACCACACCAGGGCCGAAAAAACTTATCCACATGTCACCCAAATAGGAAGATAGCCATTGCAAGTAGATATCAGACACACTGAGTCTACAAAAAATGAACAACAACACATCGAAACAAACACAGTCGAATGCCCTAGCAACGCCCAGAATAATACCGATGACGACATTACCCCCGGCACATCCCCTAGCTATAATGTCAGATATTTCACGGAGTCCAAGCTCACATGGAAGGTTAGGGAAAAAACCATATTGTGACCTTGAAAAGAAATCTATGTCATTGAGATACTTCCTAAACTGAATTTTAATACATATCTCAAACGTTTTAGACAAAAAGCAGGTCAAACTAATAGGTCTATAATTTGAAGGATTTTTGATCCAGATCTCTTATAATCCGAGTCCATCTTGGACGCCAGAGTAACAACTTCCTCGGGGTCTATATATCTCAAAGTAAATGAATCAGTATTATTTGGAAGGAACTGTGGCAGAAGGCCGAGGAAATCAGTAAACGTGGATCCACGTTGGGGTTGACATTTTTCGACACAGTCAGAATCGGTTTTATCAGTTAGTAAACAAATCCAGCGCAACTCGTTGTATTATTATACCTTGGTAGTATACCAGGTTACATCCAGAGTAACCAATTGAGAAATATTTATCATTGAGATGACGCAATGCTAACATTTTCGACATAATCGAAGCTAACAAAAAACATTACACCACCGTGGGGAGGGGGGAACTACAACAAGAACAGATTCATAAAAACCGGCACCCTAAATAGGGCCTCCGATTCGAGATGTCGAGTCATAATGCAAAACGCTTTGTCATATTGAGGGATATATTAAGTTGCCATTTTATCAAATTTACATACAGTATTTAATGATCCACAGTTTAGATATATACTTTTTAAAGTGCCCGAATAAGAGAAGAACTGAACACCTCGAGGTCTGTCCTGGATCGGATTGATGTAAAGTATCAGTACCCGGATCACGGGGTTGGAGACAGTCCAGTAGGAGAAGGAGTAGAGGATGGTGAGACCTCATGAGTTTGAACCAGATGGGGAGGTACTGATGTTGAGGCTGCCACCGGGGGGGGGGAGGTCGTGAACAGCCGAGGCAGGAAAACGGGCTGAGAGCCCCTGAAGGGGTTGTCCGACAATCCAACCCTTCTGTGAGTTTCAATAATATATTTTTTTACGGAGAGGGCCTTCGTAGGGTGTAACGAGTGAGCCGACGTTCTAGCTAGCGGAGTTTCTCATCTCTCGGAGCCACAACTAAACAAAATGAAGCCTAGTGGTCGAAATTAGTCTTTAGTTTACCTGGGATTGGATATTATCACACAAATTATTTGTTGAGCAATTCGGAGAATTACGAGAAACAAAAATCTTAGAGGTAGGTACAACCGGAATCGAGTCCGCCGATATCGGTATGGTTCCAAGTTTTGCAGCGTTATCACGAGTAACATTAGTCATTTTTTCATCATAATCATAAGAGTTATCAGATTTACGATTTTTGCTTTGTTTATTGTGGGGGGAAATGCGTGAAACCGCAGACCAGAGAAGGTAACTCTAGTACGGTGGGGTTCCCGTCCACGTTGCCATGACACGGTACCCACTAAAACCTAACCCACAGCGACCCAAACAAGGCGAGCACCTCTCTGAAAAAAAACTAAAATAGACCTATTTTTTGGAGAAAGATACAATTATACCCGATGGTGGTGCTTCTTCGCACCGGTGGATGGTGTCCTACACTCTGAGTGGTGGTGCCTTGACATGGGTCTGATCCCGGAGTTTATGGGGGAAGGGGCCGATGATGACGAAATAGAACGGGCTGTTTATTTTTTTATGATTTCGTTGGCAATTGCTCTGATGGTGCTCCACGATTTTGGGTGTCTGACTATGGTTTCTGTCAATTGTTGGTATGTGAAGGGTGCTGGTGATAGAGTACAATAACGCATATTTGGAGAGTTATCATGCATTCTCCTGCTTTTTATGGAACAACCTCTATGTCTTGTCTCCTTGGTTTTACCCCTTGAGTCCGCAGGCGATTAGGGCTCACTCTACTGCGGTACTCTATGGTAACTTCTTTGTCGAGTTTCAGTTGAACGCTGATCGTTATTATCGGTACCAGAGATTGGTGGTGCTGCGATTGGGCAGGGAGTAATCGTCGAGCTACATGGATCAGATTCAGATCTGGCTCCGCCGCCAAGTTCGAATACGCGATGAGATTCGATTTTATCTTTTAACTCCGAAAGTTCATATTTTGCAGATGAAAGTTCATCAGTTCAAGCAGCAAGCTTAGAGTTCAGTACATAGCGAGAATTCTGTTGAGCACACATCAGACTAGTCAGGTCTAAAAGCCGTTTTAAAATCAGGCCAGCTGTTGCCTTAGGGCTTCTTATCCTACACTGTTGACAGAGATTCGGACTGAAAGTCCCCAAGCCATCGCCACTTGTATGCTCCCGAAACATGCTGGATGTCCCAAAGCTCCCCATCCACCATGGCAAGCCGAGACATCATTTCTCACCTCCGTGTTACTGAAAGAACAAATACCAATAGGCCTCATTGCTGGCAAAAAAGTCGCCGACGTCATGTATAGCACAGAAAAGTATAAACGTTAGGACACTTCAATTCACACTTTTTGTAACGAATAACATGTTGATATCAATGCACTGTCTATGAATCAACAATTGCAGACAATAACTATGATGAAATCCGACCTAAAACAGTCTAAAAACACGAAAATTTGTGGAGCCGAAAAGAGGGCGGCCTAGTGTTCACGGCAAACAGCTGAGAGGGTGGGTTGCACTGGGTCTGCTTCCACAAACCAGTACGGACGCAGTCATGGCTGAGGGAGGTATGATGCCTGTCGATCCGAGGATTGAACACATGCTTTGTCAGCTCATAGCCAGAATGATCATTGCCAAGAACAGCATGATAACTGAAAGCGTCTGTGATAGAAAGAGAACGCGTACATATGCGGTCATAATGGAATTATCATGGGTTTCGGACGGGGTTGCTATCTCTGGAGGTCATACCTATGATTTGTCGGGTTGAGTAGTGATGGCAAAACAGTTGCGATTAATCGTAATCGGTTAATTATAATCGAACAGAAACTCGATCATGATTGATCGATTGATGCTAAAATTAATCGACTATACTCGATTATTCATGACAATCTGATAATGATGTGAACAACATAGTAAGTTCATTGTTATCAAAGTTTGTTATTTTACAATAAGGATGTTAACACTGACGCTGCTGGCTATTTAAAAACAGAAGCATGTTTGGTCTTCTTGTAAGCAAACGGTTTCGCTTCGAGTTGGCGACTGAGCCAGCTTTAGAGAATAGTCTTTCTGAAGGAACTGACGTTGCGACTAAAGTAAGATATTTCCTCACTACTCCATACAGGAAGGGATAGGTTGCTTTTAGGGACTCCCAGACCTTCAGCGGGTACACATTTAGATCCACTACAGTCGTAATAATAAAGAACTGCAGTTCATCATTTTGTGACTACAGTTCCCTAGTTTTCCTCCCATGTTTAGACTACCCTGCGCCAATTATTTGTGGGGGCCCTCGAATCGAGGTGGATCTCGGTGGTATCGCTGTGGTTGGACTCCAAACTCTCGTCGGACTCCATACCTGTCGCAGTGGCGTTCCGGAGCACTGTGACAACGCTTAAGGCTGCCGAAGGATCTGTAAATGAATATTTATAAATCTTGAATCCAAAATTGTGGCAACGGACAATAAATGCATGTTCTTCACATGGGAGAATCTCCTTCGGATATCTTCAAGAAGTTTCACCTTCATTGCCTCCCCAACATCATATTTTGGGTCGATGCATTCGACCTGCTTGCGTCCGCACTGAATCAAAGGTATCACATAGCTTAACGTGCAAAGCCATCTCGTCATTGCTTCAGCTGGTCGAAGCAAACTTACAGCTTCTTGCACCACGTTCCTTTTATTATTTGTTAAGAACTAGGATGCATCCAGTACATCGAGCAAGAAAGTGGCAACGTAGTGAAATAATTTTGGAAGACGTTCCAACATATAGAATACTGAGTGCCATATTGTTGAGACGACAAGAATCAATTTAAGCACTTTTCCTTCCGGGACTCCTGCTTGTGCATGCATTTTTCTTAATTTATCGCTAACATGAACATGTCTTCGGCAAAAGATGGCTATGGTGCGGCATTTTGTTATGATTTCCTTCACAATAGGCACCGCCAGAGCACTGTCACAGACCAGATTGAGTGTATGCGCAAAGCACGGTATATGTTTACTTTTAGTGAGCGCGCTGTCGGCTGCTTTCACGATGTTGGCACCGTTATCCGTTACCACACAAACAGCTTTTGACTGGACGATACCGAACTCATTTATGACCTTTATTAAGGTACGGGCCAAATATTGCCAGGTGCGTCGTTCCGTCAGTTCAAACACATAAATGACCTTTGAAAACAAGGAAATCTTTGTCCAATCCGTGAGTAGTTATTCCTGACATACTTCGATTTTGTTGATCAGTACAGACATCAGCTGTAAGACAGACAGTTGTTATTTGAGCCAAGCGTGCTTTGAAATTCTTCACACACTCACTGCCAATGTGGTTCTTGACTGAGTTTCTGGACGGTACATGGGGAACACCTTCTTTATGAGATTGATGAAGCCTTCACTGTCAACAGTGCTGACTGGGAGACAATCAGTTACTGTCATATCAACGATGACCGTAGTTACTTGAGTATGCTTTGAACCTCCCGCTGGAAACAAGAACAACCCTAGTCAGTTTTTTCCCCCTAGGTTTTGCCAAAACACTTAGGCAGCGCAGAAAATGTTAAAGCTTACTTACACCCAAAAGTCTCTATCTTCTTGAATAAGTCTGACACGGGCATTTGATAATCTTGCAGTTTAGCCTGTTCCGTTACCGCGCGACCCTCAGTCTGTTCCTGGAAAGATGAGACTGTATGTGCAGCAAATATTCACGAATGGTAAAACTAGAAAATGACTGTATTTTACTATGCAATCTGCTATATGTGGGGTGGTCGGTTGGTGAAGAATAATGGTGTGATGATTTCAGTAGCGAAGTGTGCTGCTGTGAGCTCCTCCACTGCTTTCGCTCCTGTATATAGAATGAATGATACTATCATCCCCACTGTGTTATTCCTTGGGATTATTATGGAACCTAATCATTCTTTTGCTCTCCCTGTGTCTTCTCCGTTCAAATCTTTGTCTACCATTGCTAATCTTTCATTCCGTATTTTTGTAGTAAACCGTGTTGAATTCTATCGTGCCCTGTACACGTCTCTAGTTGCATTTCGTCTGTTGTATTGCTCCCCAGTGTAGAGGCCATGGCTGGTGACGGATGTCACCTTGTTGGAGATGCTACGCCGTCGTTTTGAAAGACGTGTGGAGGCCAGATGCGGACTTCCAAGGAACTCATTCAAACTGCAAACGGTTGCGGAGCTGCACGACAGTGCCGACCTCAGAATGTTACGCTCTTTGATCGAATCTAATAAATATGAGGACTTCTGTATAACTTCACCATCATATTCTCGTAGGTGATTTACTATTAACTCGCGGGAGGTGGCTCGAACCCAGGTGGTTAGTAATCTCTTTTCCTGGCGTATGTCACGCTGGTCACATGGCCACCACGAGATTATACTCCCG
>JAQFXQ010000006.1:0-19055 GCA_034693645.1 Pergamasus crassipes | reverse complement strand
GTACTACGGTACAAAAGTCAGATTCATGATGTCGATGAGTTTTGCTTCGAGCAGTCGAAAAATTTCATGAGCTAAGATTGAGCGGGATCGACTATTAAATTCAAAATTTATACCGTTGCCTTCTACGTTGATATTTTGCTTCTACTGATGTTGGTCATTCCAGAAATGTGGATGCCTGATCTAATGATTGATCTACGTTAACTAATACCTACATATTTTTTAACTGAATAATTGCTTTTAAATAAGTAATTTTTGTATAATTTTGTGTAGTTCATTGATAGTGTTTAAGCTAAGGCTAACTGGCACGAAGTGTGAAAAAAGGTCAACTCATCATAAAATGAGGCTATACTAGATAGAGTCGATGCACTGCTGTGCATCGACTCTATCTAGGCTATACGACGATATTAGGTGGTCCTGAATATTTCTATGGTTTTTAGATATTTTATTCTTCTTTGAACGATTAATAATCATAACAACCTGCATTGTACAACAGCAGTGGGCGAAACTATTTTATCCAAATAAATATTTTATCCAACTCAATTTCAATTTATTCATTTCAAAAGAGTTACCGCCTTTTTTCAAAGCTGCCCAGACGCTTCGGGTCGTTAGGGATATCAATCCGGAGACAAGACAAGTCAAGACGCTTGGGTCTCCGACACCAGCGCCCTCTAGAACATTCATTAGAAATATATTCATCAACATCCGAATGAAAAATTGTGAACTCGGTGGAAACCAACTAATAGTGTTTTGTGTGAGCAATTGTTTAAACTCAGTTGATGACGAATCAAAATATCAGCGGTTTGTTAGGGGCATGAAATTCTTCTATGTATTCGGGAAGTTCCATTAAGCCTTAACGAAGGCGGAGAGCCCTTGTGTGTGCTGCAAGATCTAAGTCCGAGTGATTTGGCGAAGATTTGTGGGAAATATCGAGTGTAATTTCGGCGGAGATCCGTATGAAATTGAGGTGGGTTGTCGTTAGATTACTGCGCTGGAATCGGTGGCACTGCGCGCGTTGATAGAGCGACAAAAGTGCCGATAGGGGGCGACCACGGTGCCGCTGCAGTCGTCGCGAGAAAAGTGGAAGCATAAGATTAGTTTGGAAATGGCGTTGGGTCGGACACGAAGCTGTGCGTACAAAATCGTGGAACCGTTGGGATAGGCTGAGGCTATTAAATATATTTTAGTTTAATGTAACTTACTGCAAATTCTGTCACCAATAAATTGTTGAGTTTTTCAAACTCGATTTGTATGCCAGGATCCACTTCAGCATTTTGATAAGCCCTTTAACATTTTTTTCTTGGCCAAGGCACAGAGCATGCACACGTTTGCTTGGTTTATATCCACAAATACTGAGTTAAAACTGCGGAAACTAAGCGACCTTCCTTCTCAACATATTGAATGCCTGTAAACATTTAGCTAAGTAATTACATCTGAAAAAAAATATACGCCAATGGTGCTAATACTTAATTTCCCAGCCTGCTTTGAGTATTTATAAAACTAGTAAAAACTATAGAACTTGAAAATTTACGTCAGGTTTACCCCGTTTTTTCGTATACGTTGTGGCCAAGAATGTTCTTACTCAGGCGTTGCCATGAGATAATTGAGCCTTCCCTGCTAACAAGACTTAACAATTTGTCCATATTAAATTAGCCAGATTCTCGTAATAGATTTGTCTAATCGTCATGCCGATGTTAAGCATTAGATCGTTCCTTAATCCGCTATATTTAGTTTCTAATTGTTCGTGTTATAATTACTTGAAAACATTCCTTAATTAATTATCTGGGTGCGCTCTATTCTAAATAGTATCTTAAGCAAGATTATGAATAGTGCGTAGATTTGTGTGCGGTATTTGACTATAGAGTTCATACTAAATTTCAGAAACTTAACAAACTGGTGAAAAGATTAACAATGGCCAACGAGACCGGGCCGGAGGTCGAGTCGCCGAGGACAACTCGCCAAAGATGCAACACTGAACAGTATACAGTTAGCACTCGATCCTCGAAGCAGGATACAATTAATGAGGAGAATGGACAGAACACTGGCGGCGAAGGCATATCCGGTATTTTTTTATATTTTTTGTTTATTCAATGTAGCACGCGCAAGAAAATATCCGGTATATAGATAGCACTTACGACGCTTTTTGGATTACAGCGGGATATATCCTTAGTTTCTTTGAATAAATTGAACACTATATATTTAATGGGCATGCCAAAAGAAAGTAGTTTATACATCTTGCTTGGCGCTTTTCAGATATTCAAAACTACTTGGCATCGTTCAACAAGGAAATTCAAGATTCCCCAAGCGTCGTCAGTTCCAGTAACACAATTTCAACGGTGTCCATAACGACTCCAACGCCGGGATCCCAGAATGGAGGTCAAGTGGAAAACACTACCCTTCAGGCGGCGGCTCCAGCCTACTTTGTGACTCAAACAGCAGATGGCCAGCTACAATATACTCCAGCTACCACAGGTGGTGTTTTCAATCATAATTCCTGTTTTCGGAGAAGGGGCAGTAATAAAAATATAGCCCATTGGTATTCGTCTCAATCCATGTCCTCCAGTCTAAACAGTGACCGAGGCTTGTTGAAAACTGTTAGCGTTTTATCTCTCATTCATAATGTTTTCGAACATAAAACAGTTTTGCGATATATGTTTTGTTCGGTTATCCTGCAATGCTTACGTTGATCACTCTTTCGCTTATTTTCCCGAGAGTCGTTTATTAATTCAGTTTAGCTTCCACTGGGTATCTCTTCTATTTGGTGCGCTCAGATGGGTGTGATCTCTTATCTTATCTCTTATTTTCTTGACGCAGGTGCCTACTTCACAAGCTCAGAAGGTACAACCTACTACTCAGCGGACACAGCGACTACAGATGGCGGCCAGATAGTGTTAGTGGATGGATCTCAGATGCAAGTTGCGACAACTGCGGGAGTCACCGGAGCTATGCAAGTCGGTGGTACAATCCAAGTCGGGGGGTGTCAAACTGTCCAAGTCGGTGTGGCGGGCGTCAACGTTACGGGGGCGGTGGGAGTTCCTCAGGTAGTTCAAATGACTGACGCTAGAGAGCAGCAATCGCAGCAAATTGCACTCGCTCTTCAAGGTCAGACTGCGGAAGCTATCCTCAAGGCTGCGCAAGGAACCCATGGGCAGCTTATTGCAACCGGACAACAGGGTGCAGGGGCGTCCCAGCAGCAAAATGCACAATACCAGACTGTACGTAATGGAAACCGACGTTCTTAGATCGTAGTTGTAGCTCGCATATCATATATAGATATGTATGTAATCGGTATGCGTGAAGTTAAACTAAAAATTGATACATTTTTCAGGTTACTATCGTTCCATCCGATACGAATCCAGGAGAGGTTTCGTATGTTCTTATTGTATCTCAACAAGATGCCACAGGCGCCACCCAGAACACCACATCGACCATCCAAGCCATCACTCAAGCCCAGCCGGCGGTGATTCCGAAAAAGGAGGGTGACATTTCTGTTTACGAATTTGATGACGGGAATAAGAGTCATGGGGGACAGGCAAACTCTACATCTTTATCAGCTAGTAAAACTAGCGAAGGTAAGTGTTGTGACTACTCAACTTAAGTTAACTTCCCGAGTCGTGAACCTAGGCGTTATTACAATTAATTATTTATTACAATTAAGTTAAGCCCAACCACATGCCAAATTATGACCAGTGATGGGCGTGATTCGGATAAATCATCGGATCAAATCATGATTCGTGATTGGAATCACGGGAAGTTTTAAGATTCGTGATTCGAGTCACCGTTTTCGAGATTCTCTCTTACATGCACAATTGAATAAATGATTTGATCCGATATTCGGAACATTTTGAAATTTCTGAAAATGATTTGATTCGTGATACTCGACAGGAGTAATTCTGATCTTTAGCCAATTTTGGTGATTCGTGCCCATCACTGATCATGACTGACGACACACGCCTTAAGAGAATGAAGTGCCTGACATCCTTTCAGAAAACAACGCATATGAATCCATTGTCTCAATAAAGTACGACAGAAGACAAATTTCTGTATCAATAACGTGATATTCATTTATTGACAAACAAATTATTCTTGAAAGACGAAGCACAGAAGGGCCCGGGCGTCTTAGACATCCGGTTGGACCACGTCGTTGATACGACTGTATCAATTGTTCCGATGTTCGTTCTGAGGGAATGAAATTATGACGTCTAATCTATATATTAACCTTTCAGACAAAGTCCGTTCCGTCAAGGTGATTCAGAAAAAATCCACTCAGGTCGTATCTCAAGTATCCCACATGTGTACTTACTGCAATTACACATCACCAAAGAGGTATCTTCTTTCTCGGCACCTCAAGTCGCATTCTGAAGACCGACCACACAAATGTTCAGTCTGTGAGCGAGGCTTCAAGACCCTGGCGTCCCTGCAGAACCATGTGAACACTCATACAGGAACGAGACCTCATCAATGTAAAGAATGTGACGCCGCATTCACGACCAGCGGTGAACTCGTCAGACACGTTAGGTTGGTTATATTTGAGCGTAGAAATCAATGTTGTACGAATTTTTAGGAGTACTACACCGGTTTGCTCCGGACATTGCGTTGCCCCGGCATTTAAAACATACAGGATAAATACTAGTCTTCGATGGTTCTCCATTTTCTAACCGCACGTGCTTGATGCTCACTTCAGATACAAGCACACTCATGAGAAGCCCCATCGTTGCACGGAGTGTGATTACGCCTCCGTCGAATTGTCAAAGCTCAAACGTCATATGCGATGTCACACAGGCGAGCGGCCATACCAATGTCCACACTGTACTTACGCCTCTCCCGATACATACAAGCTGAAGAGGCATTTACGGATTCACACAGGTACGTTGGTAGTTTTCTCTGTAGATTTCAAGTTTCTTCTTCTGCTCTCAACCCCAGAAAGCAATGTTATCAAATGTTTTAGGTAACGGTTTCAGTCATCCCTATCCATATGTTTTGCGACATGTTTATTTGTGCCTCAGACTGAGTCAATAATCTTGTACGTGCGAAATGAACTTCTGGAATATTTTCGGAATTGGTTTCATTTCTGTAATTGCGTTAGTAGTCTCTGTTGTTGGTTCACCTTCGCTCTGCTTTCCAGGTGAAAAGCCATATGAATGTGACATTTGTCACGCCCGCTTCACGCAGTCCAATTCGTTAAGGGCTCATAAACTGATTCATACGGGCCAGAAACCGATCTTTCAGTGTGAGTTGTGCCCTGCCACATGTGGAAGAAAGACGGACCTTCGGATTCACGTGC
Source organism: Pergamasus crassipes (assembly GCA_034693645.1). Lineage (NCBI taxonomy): Eukaryota > Metazoa > Arthropoda > Arachnida > Mesostigmata > Parasitidae > Pergamasus > Pergamasus crassipes. The sequence continues at coordinate 13,774 of JAQFXQ010000006.1, read as the reverse complement.
AGAAACTTCATGCGTCAGACCGACCTCTGAAATGCAAAAGATGCGGTAAAAGTTTTCCAGACAGATACACGTATCGGGTTCACGCCAAAAGTCACGAAGGGGAAAAATGCTTCAAATGTGAACTGTGTAGCTATGCATCGATATCTCAGCGACATCTCGAATCCCATATGTTGATTCATTCCGATCAGAAACCATTTACATGCGACGAATGTGATCAAGCCTTTAGACAAAAACAGTTGCTGAAGCGGCATAAGAATCTATACCACAATCCCAACTATGTTCCACCTGTGCCGAAAGAGAAGACCCACGAATGTCCAGAATGTCAAAAAGCTTTCAGACATAAAGGTTTGTCATTCAAGGTTACTTTCATCAACCTTTTCAGTAGTGTCTACCTATCGTATGGTCTGTCAGCAACGTAGTTCTTTCGTCTATACATTTATGTTTATTGATTTGTTCATCAGGAAATTTAATCCGACATCTGGCCGTCCACGATCCGGATGCATCGGCCCAAGAGAAAGCGGAGGCTCTCCGAATTGGTCAACCTAAGCTACCCGGAGAGCAAAAGGACGGAGAAGAGGATGACTATGATGAACTCATGGATGATCCTGACGATGACGATTTTACTGATGAAGACGACTTACTTGAGGGAGAGGAGGAAATGGAAACGAGTCCAACGGGGCACGTTGTACAAGCCAATCAACAGACGAATGGCAATGCCGGACAGAATCAAGTAGTTGTATTCGAGGTCATACAGGTGCCCCCCACTGGAGATGCATCGTCGGGAAGTCAAATCCAACAGTTGCGCGCGGTTGAAACCGGACAAAGTGGTGGAAGGCAGGTTCTCCAGACTACAGATGGAAATACTCTAATTATTCAACAGAGCCAAGACGGTAGTACACAGCTACTGCCGGTGGTAAGTGTTTCCGGATAAAAACAAGTTTTATAACTACAGTCATGAAATTGCAAACCATTGGTTTCTAGTCAGATGAACAATAGAGCCCTTGCTTTTGCGTCAGTTGTGCGTTGAGGTAAATTGTCGCTGAATTCTTTGAACCTAGTTGCTGCGGGTTGCTATGACACCAAATGAACTGATTTGGATTCATGGCAGTAGCTTTTGGGTTCCGGTAGATCCTAACATCCGTCACTTTCTGATTCCTTCTTAGCTCAATGAAGTGGTAGGTGATAACTCTGACATTCTCGGGAAGGCGTCCGCTGAGATTAAGAAATTGGATCAGGATAAGCAAAAAGACGTAGAGGAATGCTTTGGCTTTGGAAATGTGAGTAATTCTGCAGATTAATAATTTTGTTCTGTTTTTGTTTGCGCTCGAATCATTTATACTTATCAACAACAGTGTTTGTTTTGCTTCACACAATGTATTTTTGATACCAATTCGCGCATTATTCTCTATTGTCTAGGACGCCGAAGATGATGAGGCGATTCTGTCACTACCGGCGGCCGCAACCGGGGTACATCGTCAAGAGACCATGATTCAACAGCAAGTGCCTCAACAGGGTCAGATCATACAAGACGGCAACCAGCAGTACATAATCGTTCCCGCCAGTACCTCTATGTAATCCCATGGACAATGCGGTAGCCATTGGATACCTTTCATCTCTACCAATACGCACACTCCAAGTAGCGCGATTCCGGGCTCAAATTCATCTTGCGACTTGTTTGTTACTGATAGAGGTCGAGACTTATGATATTTGCTAGAATCTGACGCTCCTGAGCACATGAGTTTAGAACGGAATTTGAGTACTGCAATGAGTCTGGTCACGACAGGCTGACGTCTGTGCCGCTGGGTTCAATCCATCCTGGGATCGTCCCGATGAGGAATTATGATTTCTGTGCCAGTATTTGATCCAAGCCATACTTCGGTTGAGCATTTGTAACCGCTCTGGTTTCTTGATCGCAGTGCGTTGACTGACTTTTCTAACTAATGAGTGAATATTTAAATTATTCAGACTGTATACTTGAATGAAACTCAACAACAGCTTAGAAAACTGTAGGGTGCCTGAGTCATTTCAAGTTCAATTAAGTTGGTAACCTCAACGAACTAATCATCTCTTAACGCGCTTTTTCATTTTGTTATCTCCAAGTTTTCGTAATAATTCTAAGTGACGTCCTTCAGCGCAGATGGCCTTTCCCCTTCTGTGCTTTAATATTGGGCGTGATGGCTCATCGTTCAGTTCTTTTTCGAAAGGTTCTTTCATGAAAGTATGATCTCCGTTGGCCGTAGAATGAAGACTCACTAAATTGTTCGAATTACTCCAATGTTATTCGCTGTTGATTCTACCTTTCTGTTGGTTCGTAGTTAACGTGAATAACTTGATGATTGTATAAATGTATATAAATATATGTATGCATGCTTGGAGGTGGCTGACCAGATTCTGAATTTTCATTGTTTGAGTGGGTGGTGGTCTGCTCATTTCCCCGACGCTTAGGTAGTTCTGTATCAATTCACAGTGAATAAACCAATGGCCCAAATAAAGTGAGTTGTTGTACAACCTTTTTTTATTACGTTGATAAGTTTTGCCCTGGTAGTGCGTATATTGCTTCAATTAGATAGTGAGTGCTCTTTTTGACTCCAACTGTTAGGGGAAGAGATAAGTCCGACACAGTTTACAAATTCGTAATGTTTTTTTATTATAGCGATTACTTCACAAATGAATGGGTTCGTAATGTCGATCGGCAGCAGACAAGGGACCAAGAGAAAGGCTTGTTGGTTAATATTAGGTGAGGAAGTTTCTGCCAGACCCTGGTTTTCTCTCATAAAGCCTCTTAGATGAATTTCTAAACGTGTTCCGCGTAACCCTTGATGCCAAATTCTAGTCCTTTAGCGGAAACGTTTTTCTTCATCAAACCATATTCAATTCGAACCTAAACCTTTTAACTTAAACCGTTCATATGTCCTAAACTCTGAACTATAATTTTGGAAGTCAAATTCGAACATTTTTCGAGTCTGCTGGTCGGCGGAGAAACGTCAGACACATGCAACAGGTGAAGAGAAGAGCAGGCTGAACATAATTTCTCATGAAATCCAACTTATATTCCCGTAGAACTATGCTAGGGGGGAAACCATCTCTACGCTCGGGGGAGCCTAATTTTCATCCCCCTTCATTAGAAATCATTATTTGGAGTGTTTGAGGACGCGTGAGAAACTTTTCGAAGCCCTGGGTGAGGAGAGTTGTTTGAGAAAGAGCTCCTCTTGGACAAAGAAGAGGCAGTCGCTATGGATATCGAGTTCGCGAAAGGTTATGTAATTTCACATGTTGTGAAGAACGACAAGGAGTTTATTCTGTCGGTGGATATGGCGTTGGCAAATACTGTCAGAGGCATAAAAGTTGAATGGGACCAAGACATCGTCAAAGATGTGTACCCGAAGATGACAAACTTGGAGGAGATTTTTTCAGAGAATGGAAGGTGGGTACTCAAGTAGTGCTCCTGGAAAGTTAGTCAGCTTATCGAACAGAAAAACTTCGGATGACCTGCTATTCAACTGGTGCTTACTCCTTAGGCAATTTGGTCTTTCATCCCTACGATTGAGGCTGGCATAAGGGCGCTTCTCCTTTATTGAGAAGACGAGCCGCTTTCTAAGCCACACACCGGCGCGGCGTGTGCTTTCCGCGAGCAGTTTTTATTGCCTGTTCTGCGATCCGAAGTCTACCGCACACGCACGCTCTCACGAAGAAATCGTATTCACAAGTCGTAGCCACATGCTTTTTCGATAATGGTGAAAATGAATAAATTCCATTTAAAGCGCTTTCATCTATGCGAAATTGTCCTATATTTGTTCGCCTTCTTCCATGTTCTACCTATCACGCAGCGAATTGTTTGAAGTCGTCCTCTGTAACTCAACTGGTTCAATATTTTATGTTCTACGTTTATTACGCTCGATGCCATGTTCAATAAAAGTATATGGAAAAGACATGTTTATCTCGAGCATGTCTTGTTTATTAATGAGGAGGTGGTAGTCATGTTACAGCCGACCTGACCTTTCTGATCTGTGAGGGATTCAATTGTGTAACTTTATTGCTATCGTGCTCGTTTGGTTTATTCACTGTTTATACAACCTTTGGCTGACCCAACGTTTGGTGTTAAATAAAAGTTGTTATTGGAATTGCCTTCTATTGGCGTATCGCGAGTTCATGGCGTATATCTGGTGAAAAAACAACACGAAAATGTGATGAAACCATTGGTTTGCTTTATTTACTTTAAATCAAGATTGATCACTTGACGAAATACTAAGCAGAAATAACGCAATAGGATTTCGACTTTGTGTAGAAGGGAAATGACCTGGCTCCCTCCGCAACTCCTAGATTCACGCATTACAAGCTTCGCGCCTCCTTCTCCTTTCTTCCTCACTGTCGATGACGAAGTCATCGAACCATCTTCAGTGTTGAACTCTCAATTTTGTTCATATTTTCGAGACGACCGCGCCGCTGTCTTGGTGAAGACTTAACTCAGACTGAAGGTCCAACTTTCCCTGTTGTCGTGTGTCTATGAGGGCGCGGGTCTTCGTAGCTCTGTTCAGTAAATACTCTTCCAATGAATGGTACTTCAAAATCAAAACAAATCAAAAACCTTTGTCTTCATCTTCATTCCATGCCGGTTTACACATCAATCATCATTTGTTTTTTTGGGCTAGTTACATCATTTTATCATAGTCAAATTAAAAAATAATCGGGATGGATCATCCGTTGCACGCGGGGTGGCACGTTAGTCGACCGCACGTTTCAGGCACGTTATGTTCGAATCATTGCAATTCGTTTCCTCGGATTTGACGCTGTTCGTAGGTATGGTGTCATACGAGGCGTTCGAGTCGCCGTGCATGGCTAATGTGCGTTCGATGATAATAATAGTAATAATTAATATAAAAACCCTAAATATGTTTCATCAAATGTGTTTTATGTGCCATGTCAAATGTTTTTTTAGTCTCAGAAAATGGTTATCACAGCCCGGTACACTTAACCCGGTTTCTTTCACACATTTGGGCGTTCATCATGCCAACACGTATGAAAGCCATGGACTCCAATCGACTCGGACCAAGATGACAACGGAGGACATTTGTATAGGTGGTCGCCAATCTGCTCTGGGTGCAATTTTCTCAGGGTAGAGAAACGGTTACTTCACACTATTATACAAATGTCATAGCGGATGATAAAGATCGTAAGACGTTTGAGTTGTCGCGGTCCGAGCATTATCTGCATACCATCCAGAGTACCGAACAGTTTCGTATAGGCGTCATGGGCAAAATACTAAAGTTTCATGTCGATCGCTCAAACTTCTTATTTTTTCATCATTTATTATTAGGTTATTAATTTAATGCAACAGTATTTACAGTAATACCCCACATGAGTGATCAGGGATCTATGTGACCTGAGAAACAGTTTTTGTCACACGTGTCATTTCCACTCAGTCCCGGGACCGATCGATACAATCTATGATATCAGAAGACGACAGTTATTTAACATGTGAACAGATTCGGTGGTTTGGACAGTAAAATTGCAGACCACCAGTAGAAGTGTATAATTACTTGAATTTTAACATTTGTACACCACCCCCTCAGAATCGTAAAATAACTCGGACAAGGCCTCGGGGGCATCTGAGAGGCAAAGGAACAAATAAGGTCATATTCAGTCCACTCGGATCAGGAAGTATTTTAGTATTTGTGGTTTGTTGTGGATTTCGAGATTGTGGAACTGTGAACAAAACATCGTTCCTGAGCTCGAATACAATCTCTTTTCAATCTGCACGGAATCTCTAAGCGGAGTGCATGTCAAGGATTCGACGTGACCAAATGAAGGTCGTCCAAGACTGTCACTTAGATCAAAGTTTGTGAGGCAATAGAAATGCTCAACAGCTCGCACAGGAAGTTCCGTTGCAACATATTCCTATTAAGGGACCTCAGGAGTGACAGACTCGCTTGAACATCCGTATTTCGTTTACAAAACCACTCCATTGTATCAAGGATTCGGTTGATTTTGTGACTGCAGACGTGATACTACGAAAATATGCCACACTCTCTTTAGCAGCAGCTGTATGTATGAATCTAGATGATTATTAAATCAATCAAGTAGCAAAATAATCCATTATTTCACATTCAAATGAGTGCCATTGTTATCAGTTTCGAACCCCAGCTGGTGAATGAATGCACTTTTCAGTATACGTATCGCGGCGAGTGTTGGTGGAAATATATGAACGATATAAAATTACAAGAGTGCGCATCGGTCCTATTGATCTATCTGACTTTCGTGTCTGCAGTAACATTCACGGTAACTGAATTTATCCCCGATTCGAGAAAGACTAAGATCGGCCTGTGATTGATTACAAGGCGGCCGCACGTTGAAGCCCGGGAGAGTCTTCGGTTCCGGCAGAATAGCCCATGGTCACTTGTTAGAACATTCTCGCGGTCTCAACGTTTATACAACAAACGTTCTTCAATGAGATTTGATACTTCGAAAGGAAGATTTAGTCTCATATATGTCATCTTCTTGACCTCTTCTTGTAGAACTTTGCCCCCCTGGAGTCGCGTTGGCGTCCACACCCCAAGACCGACATCTCCGGAATAGAGGACAGCAATGTTGATTCACCATCTCCACATTTGCTTCATTAGGGACAGTGACAATTGCGGCTCCCAATGTTTTGTTTTGCATTTCCTCAATTGTGTGTGTGTGACGAAAATATTATGGGGTTGGTTATTTAAATGAAAATTCCAAGTAAATTTGTCATCAGGCATATCAAACCAAAGATGAAAAATGAAGTCAGCTGAGTGCCCATCGCACTTCAGTTGTCACAATGAACATTTGATAGATAAGAAGGATGATTCGTTTGATAGGTCGAGTTGGTAAATTAGCAATACCGTGTAAGAATTAAATAAAACTCAGTTGAAGATCATCATGTTATGGAACTAACTGTATTTCTATGTTTGAGGAGAGCTATCATCACGTCAAACTGATGGCTTGGTGAGGTCGACTTGATCGTAAAGTTCGCTATGGGTGGCTATCAATCAGCCACAGCCTTTCATCGACCATTCATTCAACTGTCCAGTTGATGTTAACTTGTAGTCGGTGTTCGAACTTCAGCAAGTCATCTGATCTGATCGATAAATATCAGCGTAGCGGCCTCTCACAACTCAGTGTGTGTATGTGTTCACTTTCAACCGAGCAGTAGCTTAGGTCAATCAAATACCTCAAACTTTCCTCAGTGATCGGGAAAAGTGTGAACATGAACCAGCTGTCCACCTTTGTCGATAGGGCACATGGATAGGCCGTAAGACGACTGGGTCCAACTGTGGACAAGGACTGTCGAGACTCAACAACAACAGTCGTGAATACTGAAGAGTACACGGTGATACAAGTTTGAGCAAGGAGAGGACCAGCCACACTGCCGACGGAGGTTTTACTGTATCAGTGTCCTCGGCATTCGATTGATGTCGTCCGAGAGTCACGATGGCATTTATGACTCTCGGGCCAGAAGGACGTTGCATATACTTATGTGCTATCTGTTAGTTCACGCAACTTATCGATGTCAAATTCATCTGCGCCCCTAATTAATGCTAGTTAGATACATAAATTAAAAGTTATGAAGTTTTTTTTTCGTTGTTCGTCTTGCTAGGAGAGAACTTGGGTTAGGGTTACCCTGGTCCAAACCCAAAATTATTTCCTGTATTCGAAAAGTTTTTGAGACGGCATTTGTTTGTTTTACTATGTTTTTTTTGGGTGAGGGGAGTACGTCGTTTTTGTTTTCGCCCGCCAACAATAAGAGTCATATTTGGTAATGGACGCTGTGAAACATTAATTGAACTGACTTTGCGGATAATACAAAACAAGTTATTTTCTAAGTCGAAACACCATTCACCAGAGCATTTTTTAAACAATTAACTTTCATTGTTTCAGTTTACAATCGAAAAATTCAGTTCCGTTTCATGAACCTTTTCGCTTTCATTTAGGCTAAGCTTGCTTGTAGTAAAGTCTCTCATCAAGTCTTGTATTCTATCTCTGTTCCTTTTCGTAAATGTATATATAGACAACCGCATTGCTTGAAATATTGCGTAGCGAACGCCCGCAATTCATTTGTTTTTACGACCAAGTTGCTTGAAGGGACCGCAAATTGGATAACTTTCAAAACCGCATCGCCAAAGCTTTAACTTTGAATACGTTCAAAACTTGAATTTCTTGAAATATTGTATTGTTGCTTGCTTAACTGTTATTAACTTTTAGAGGTGCAACCGTGATAGTGGGCGAGTGGTGATGATCATGCGGACAAAGTTCAACTAACAGACCATTCTCGCTCCAAAACTTCAAAGTTTAGTCCCACCACTTATTGGAGCTTCCGCCTCCGTATCCACCTCCGCCACCGTATCCTCCACCGCTATTTCCTCCATATCCGTTGCGCTGTCCACCACTGGCTCCTCCTCCTCCTCCACCACCGCCTCCTCCACCTCCGCGGCCATTGCTGCTGCTATTATTGTTATTTCCACGGAAATTAGCTGGAAAAAAAGAATGAAGTAAGCGTGGTTAGACCACTGTGTGTGAGGGGTCTGAAAAATGATTGAGGACAAGAATGCATATATGTGAATTTCTACCGTAGTCGGTATGCGGATGCTGTAGCAAAAAAACAACGATGAAGTCTTTCTTACATGATGTACCTTGACGGAAATCTCTTGCGCCGAATCCTCCACCACCGAATCTCATCCCTCCTCTGCCAGCGCCGCCCCTGCCACCGCTCCTTCCGCTTACGAAGATCTTAGATTGATCCTCCTTGGCCAGGCCTTGCAGCCAGTCCGGAATCTCTTGCTTGGCTTCTTGAATTAATTCAACGAGATCAGACGCCATGTTACGGTTCTTTTCGTTGAAGAATGACGTAGCGAGACCCAAGTTGCCCACTCGACCTGTACGGCCAATACGATGAACGTACTCCTCCACATCGCTGGGAAGATCGAAATTGATGACGTGTTTAACATTGGGAATATCCAGGCCTCTAGCAGCGACAGCAGTGGCAACAATAATCGGAGTTCTTCCGTTCTTGAAGCTCCAAAGAGCATCCTCTCTTTCAGATTGGGAACGGTCGCCATGAATAGATGTAACAGGGTAGCCCATCTCGAGCAAATAATTCTCGAGAGCATCGGCGCCCTTCTTGGTCTCCACAAACACCAAGGTGAGGGTTTCGGCCGCTTTCGGATCGACGCCTTCTGGCCCGCAACGCAAGTTGGCCGCATCCAAGAGATCAAGTAGGTAATCCCTCTTTTCAGGCTCACCGACCCAGAATATCTTCTGGGTGATGTTTTCCGATGTCGAGCCCACTCTGCCGACAGCCAGGAATATGTAATTGTGGAGGAAAGATGTCGCCAACTCTTGCACCTTTTTGGGGAACGTGGCGGAGAACATCAACGTTTGTCTGTCTCCGGTTGTCGGCATCTTGTGATTGTTCACAATCTGCTTAATTTGAGGTTCGAACCCCATGTCCAACATTCTGTCTGCTTCGTCTAGTACGAGGAAGCGCACGAGATTAAGGGCGACCTTGCCACGGTCGAGCATGTCAATCAATCTGCCAGGAGTGGCCACTAGGAGTTGACATCCCTCTTCGAGATCCTTCATTTGAATATTAGGGGATGCACCTCCGTACACGACACAGGCTCGCACCTTACTCCTATATGCAAATTTGCATGCTTCGTCATAGATTTGTTGCGCTAACTCACGGGTTGGTGAGAGAATGAGTGCAAGAGGATACTGTTTACGACGGTTATTATACTTGTTTTGGGAAACTGGGACATTGGTGGGAGGACCATCGATGAGAAGTTTGTTGATTGATGGAATCAAGAAAGCGGCGGTTTTACCTAGAAAAGCAATCAATGATTCAAACTGAAGATTCATTCGAACAAGCCGAAAAATATACGCATATCCATTTCAAGATCATTCGAAGCACTATTGTAAATATTTGATATTCTCCTATACTTGAATAAAGTGTTTTTCCTACTACTAGCCCAGATCGTGGAAGAGTAATAATTACCTGATCCAGTTTGAGCACAAGCCATTAAATCCCTATGAGCCATCACAATGGGAATAGCGTGCTTTTGAACTGGTGTTGGTGTACTGTAATTCGCCAGATCAATATTCATGCGAAGTAGATCGCAGATTGTGCCGCAGTCCGCGAAACTTTCAAACGGAATGGGCGGGTCATCACCGGAAACCTCGACCGGAATATCTTCATATTTCTCAAAATTGATACCGGATGAGGTACGGGCTGAAAATGAGTCAGTAACGTGAGTACCGTACTAATAGATAAGCACCAGTTGAAATCATCAAAACAAATACTAAGAGGCAAACGAAGACCGTAACCTAGCTCAGTGAGCTACTAAATCCGAACTGAACTCACCAGAATTAGGAGCGCCAAATAGTTCTTTTTCATGGTCCTCATTACGAGGAAGAGCAACTGTCCAGTCGTCACAATCATCTACCCATCTTCCATTTCCACGACCCTCGCGATCTCCACGACCGCCGCCGTACGAGCCCCGACCCGCATAGCCGCGGCTGTTGTAATTGTCACTAAAAGTTGTTAAAATTGTCTTGTGTTAGTTAACTGAGCGACAGAATTGACCGACCGGCGGACTGGCAAAAAGAAGCAAAGGCAAACATTAGCTGGTTGACAGCAGTGAAGGTGTCACGAGAGATTGATTGATTGATTTACTTGCGGAGCGGATAGACTAATGCTGCATCTACTGAAGCGTGCGACGGACCAGTAAAAAGTACTCACGATTCGCGAGCGCCACCCCTGTCATTATATCTGCGATCATCGCGATCATCATCATTATTCCTCCAACTGGAACTTAATAATTCCCAACATGAGCATACAACAGAAAATCGCATCATTTAGCTTCTTGAGCTGACTTGAGAATAGAACAAAGTTCTCAGGGTGAGCAAACTGCGATTCCAATCGACTAACGACAAAAAAAATTGAAGAGACAAAATTATGTGGGAAGTGCTACTTACAAGTTGCTTGAGCGGTTATAGCCGGCATCTCGGGCTCCGTAACCACCACTACCTCCTCTTCCCCCTCCACTTCCGTAACCTGCATGGAGCAAATTAAAACTGTTAGCAAGTAACGGTGGACTGAGGAAGAACCCCTTAAACCACCTACATACAAGTGGTGATTCAAAAGCTGAACTCCAAACGAATGGGAAGACTCAAATATTTTTCAACGTAATCAACGTTACAATACTGTTACGTCGTAAATCTCTCATCTCCGCGTTCGTTATGAACACATGAAGTTAAGATAAGTACGACTGATGTCTCGATGTGGTATTGTCTCCCAACACTTTCTGAACCATGTTTGATGAACATGTCTGTTGCTAACGATGCTCAAGAACTACAACGGGACTTACTTCTTTGATCGCGAGTATCCCTCTCTCCTCTATTGAAGTTCGAATATCCTCTTGTTGCTGCTCCACCGCCTCTTACCTCGCGGTCTCTATTTTCTCTCTCGTAGAAGCTTCTGTCGCCTCTATCTGCTCTCGGAGTATCCCTTCTTTCGCGATCTCTTCCTTGATCTCCTGATGAGTAATCTTCTCTTCCACCAGTTCCAGATCCACTGATACCAGTGCCTCCTGCTTCGTTCTGCCGACGCAGAGCAGGGGGAACGTATTTGTCTGCAAAACAACGAAATAAAGTCTCAAAAATAATTTGATAGTGAAAAAAAAATGATAAAAGGCTGCCATTGACTATCTTTGTTGTCATCAAACATAGAGAAAAACCGGGGTGAACAGAGCAAAATCTTACTTGGCAAATAGTGCTGGCAAAGCAAAAGAAACCATTCGAACAAAAAGGAATAGGAATCAAATATTTTGACGATTACAGGTAGACCTACTGTTCGTGTTCTTCTTGCTGTCCTGACTCCTTCCCGCTTCTCTCGCTGGCATGAAAGTTGACACTATCAATTTTAATCAACTACTCAACAACTTTGAACTTTCAGACATTGCAACCAGGGGAAGCTGAGAAATGTGGTACTTTTTTTGCCGAAGTAGAATGACTGATACGCGCAAAAAATGGATGCTTGGTTGCAATCAGAGGGAAAGCTCTAGATAACGCCACGGCTTCCAAACCACTATATTAACTGCAAGATCAGATACCCAACAACAAGTCCATGCGAAAGGCCAAGAGTCCGAGTTCACTCGTAGTCGAAGAATGCGACAGCCGAGTAAGATGTAGATAGTGATTTACATATGGTGAAGATCAGATGTGTTCCGTCACATTTAAGATCAATGCCAGGCATTATCAAAGACACTCGGAAAATCCAAACTCCCACAAGATGGCTGACAGAAACCATATGTGACAACAAAAATCTCAGAAACAACTAGGTCGCATCTTCTGATTATGACTCAGCGTGTTCAATGAACAAGCAAAACATTGAATATGTAATCCCGGATGGCGGAGGACAGCCCGCAGAGACTAAGGAATTCATAATACGACCGAAACAATCGATAAATCAAAATGACACACTAATAGGAAACGCTAGGCAGCGTACACAGAAATGCTTGGGATGCAGTTAATCGACCGACCCTTCCCACACAGAGTAATACAAGAGTTCAGAATAAAATTAGAGATCGATGTAGTATGTACAGCGTTTGACAAAGGTGTGGACGTGTAGATCTTCATAGATCTGGAGTCTAGTTACACGGTTCCGACCAATATTTTTTTACCTCCCTAAGATCCGATTAATATGCATACAGCTGGTTAAGATATTACTTACCCGCCTTGGGCTGGCTAGAAGAGCTAGTTGTGTCTCTAACTTGGTGAGCGGCCGAGGACGAGCCGCCGTTCAAGTCTAGAGCAGCTGCCTGTGAAGAAGGATAAAAATGATTAGTCAGCGTAGCATCAATCAGGCAGGAATCTACTGATAAGAGAAGATTGAGATGAGATCTTAAAGAACAAGCTGTTGAACTCGCAGTTTCTCGATGACAGTTTTCCTCCGGTGTGGAGGGCAAACTTGGTGAAGCAAAGATAATTGGTTGGACATTTTCAACTCTTGGCTTCACTTTGATTGGACATACGGAGAACTAGATGTGGTTTCGAACGGCAAAAGTTCGGGATTGTTTTCAGTGATCGTTTAAACGATGTTTGCGGCGTACTGGGCGATTCCAGTTCAACTAGAGCGCATCATCTATGAATGCGTAACTACGAATGACGTCATGAAATATCGAATGTGATATTGGAATAAACTTATGGGGACCAACTAGGTACAACAGTGATGGACATGAAAGTAATGAGTCCATAATGTAGGCGAGAACCAGCTCGCCGGAAGAAATCATACTGACAAGAAATAAACTCGATAAGATAATTGCAGGACACGAGGCTTTTCATGCAATATTTTGGCAAGTCTTCCCTTGAGAAATTGTCGGTTTAGAAGCCACTGCAGTCGCACCCGCCAAACGAACTAGGATTCGACAAATATGAGTCGGACAAAAGACTAAAAGTATCGTCTTGAAGTGAAGCAGTTGCATATTTTCTTGTTATAGTAAGTCCGCAATGGCCGCATTTGAGATGGAAAAGTCAAACAGACTAGAGGACGAAGGGCATGTTCTATACCGGCTAGACTGGCTGGCCCCATAATTCCAGGTAGGATTTGGGGACTCAAAATTAGACTTGCGTTTGAGGTAATAACACTTCTCTCATGATGAGTAATCCAACAATATCTAGGTACACTTCTTCATCAAAAACAGAACGACGAAGGAATTTCGACACTGTACAGAGTCTGGTGGCAAGTCTGTATCTCCGC
>JAQFXQ010000005.1:0-19464 GCA_034693645.1 Pergamasus crassipes | reverse complement strand
TCTCTCTTGGTGGCGGTGGAAATTGTGACACTGATCTCTTCCTTTATCTTTTCGATTCCTGATTGACTTCAAATCTTGACAAATACAAGAAGGAAAAGACCTGACCACGTGTCTATCTTGTTACAGTCTTCTCTTCTACCAACTTATCACACAGCTTGCATAATTTTATTAAATTGACATCTTGGATCCCAATCAAGGAACATATCAAGAACGGGGTAGGAGGAACATATCAAACTCAAAATGTTCATCTTGCGTTTCTTTTTCAACACTTTTTCAACTGTCATGGAAACGTGGAATGATTTTTGGGGAAAACCTTGAGTTTATGTGCGAATTGTGTCACGATCTCACTGTATATGTAGCATATTTTAAGGAAACTACTGCATTATTAACCTCTTTCTCTGAAGTATATGTAATTATCTTCCTGTTCACATAAGTAAATACGCACATCAAGGTCATCCGCTCATCAAATCTGAGAGATTAGGTATGGAACGACATGAGAAACTAAAATAGAGAAATCATCATCATCACTGAAGTTATCAATGAGTTATCAGTTCATAATTCAGCTAGCATAGTTTATCTGTATAAGACGACAAACCGTTGCGTTGTTGCAAGATAAAGATAACCGATCCATGAGGATAGCTTGCAACAGCAAGTAAGTTTAACAAGAGCTCCCCCTTCTTCTCTCTCTTACCCGCTCCTTCTCGTCCCCCCCCCACTACTGTTGAAGGTATTTAGAGTCTCATTATGATTGAAGGGCGGGTGGACTTGGAACGAGAAGGTCTCTCTTAATGAAGATCAACATGTGTGTTGATAAGGAAGATGAAGACAGATGTTCTTATTCTCAAAGATAAAGCATGATAGTTGTATGATCTCAAGTGGGTAGGAGGTGTTTTTGTGCAAGACTCTCCCTCCCTGTCGAGGTATCATTGCGGCGTCTACCTATTCACTCATACCACCGATGTGGGCTATTTCAACTTTTACTCGTTTTTGAATACTTACTTTCCGGTGTGGTCCTTTCACTTTCAAGTATTTTGAACAGTTTCAAGTCATAAGAGATAGATAGTCAAGGCTATATCAAATTGGCGCTATTTGTCGTCTAGGTATGTTGTCGTGCCTGAAAACAGGGGGTCCAATGGGACAAAAAGACACTTCTCAAAAGTACGTTCTAAAAATTCTCTTAGAAAATTTATGTCTCATCACAAGCAGTCATTCAAGTGGCTTTGTTTATTTTCGTTCCATTTAGATAAAGCGCTTTCATCATATTCAATAGTACGCTTCTCAGATTTATATGTGGAGACTTCTGATGGATAAGAGATCCGACCGTTAGTCACTTCCGGCAACGATTGCATTACTAAGCGGATATATCCAGCGTTCACTTTACGCACTTTGATTCTCTAAAAACATGTATTATATTAACCATTTATTCAGGGAGCAGGAATCCGGCCAATCCTAGATTCGTGCCGCTGTTTCACACTCCTCATAATTCTTGTGTCTGTTTATCACGGAGACGAATCTGGGGCATGTAAGTAGGGAAAACTCCGTTTTTGTCGGACTCGCGTGCGGCCTCCGTAGTGACATCCGCTTCTTAAATTTGAAATCCTTACGTGACCCAACACCAGCTAACGTAGCAAACTCTGCTCTCGACCTCTGTCACTCACGAAGGTCCATTCTCAAAAGCAATTTAGCCGGATGTTGGGCCAGCGCCCTAGAATTCTACCAACCTCTACAGTGCGAGAAGGGTGGCAGAAAATTTGCCCGCCTCTCTAGCGCGCCTAATAAGCTATGGAAATTTCCTTAAGTTCCTTGGAGTTGGTCTTGAGACAAGATTCCTTTGACCAATGGGTCGAGTCTGTATAACTACGGGAGACAGATCAGCCCGGCGCTTTAAACCGATCCAATTAACCGTTTTCCCTGATTATATGAAGGCATTCCAATTCGGGCTCCGTAGCTACACGACTGTAATGCCAATTCCTTTAATTTAAGGCACGCAATTTCCTTGAGGTCGCGTGAATCGTGCCTCGCTTTGATCGATGCCTATTGGGTGTCGGAGTCCGTGACCAGTGAAATCTTGATGACTTAGTCTTCTAAAGAACCATCTTGTTAATCCGTTCATATAAATGTTTCGTCATCACTTACACTTTGCTGTCTACGCAGGATCCTTGATCTTTGCTGTTTTCTACCTAAATTTCTTTCACTCAACGATAAATAATCAAACTTGGCTATGGAGCGGGGGCTGTAAACCTTTGAAGCTGCTGAAGACAGGCTTGAAGGCGATGAGGTGATTGCGTTCTTCCTACTGCGGCTTCTCCTAGTCTTCACTGGTTTCTCGATTAGCAAATCCTCTTCTGGTCAGATAATTGATTCCCGGTTCCTTTCATCACTATCGTCGCTTCCACTTGCGGTATCTGTGTCTGTCTGGCATTCACCTATGAAATGAGAATTGCATTATTCGAGTGCTCACATCTGCCGGACGTAGGGATTCGACGGAGTATATAAGATGTAATGTTTAAGAGAATATACGAACTCCCTTAACTTCGTCGTTTGGTCTTACAACCAGATCATACTGCTCAGACCGCGTGATGTTTCAAAAATGTCGATAAACTATTCGTCGTGGTAGTTATTCAGTATATACTTTGAATCTTCAAAATCATATATTTATATACTTTTTTTTCAATCCGTTTCACATCCACCAATTTTCTAAATCGAGTTCAAAAATCTGTGGCTATTTGAATACCTGTGTGCTTCGGATGAAGCTCATGGGGTGTTGAAAGCTGGTGTTGATGTTGATTATTAGTAGAAATATGCATCTCTATTTCCGCCAGCCGGTTCTCGACCTGCCACGTGGATTGTGAGAGTTTCAAACTCATGGTGGCATTTTCTGTTTCGAGGGTGACCAATCGTTCCCTCAGACGTTTTATTTCATTCAAAAGAGCTTCTTGGTCCCTCTGGCCCGTTGCGCCGTAACTCATTAGAGGCGAGTGCATCCCGCTCTGCATACCTGCGAACGGGATCCACCAGTAGGAAAAGCTATCCGCACCTTTTTTCACTAGTTCCTACTACGCTATTTCAAAACCTAAGAGGTATTTTCAAATTCAGCCGCGAACCGATGCTCCTACATCAGCCGAATTTGCAAGAACTTCTTAACCGAGCAGTAGAGATGCGAGACGGGGCACGCTGTCAAAGTAAAACATGGAATGGAAGCAAAAGGCTCACCTGTGATCTGAATTGGACTTGGAACGAGCAGATGTGTTCCGGTCGCAGTACTTGAGTTGCCCGGAGAGGTACCATAAAGAGCGGTAGGTGGCGCTACTGTATGTACGGTGTCACTGCTGCTCACTGGACTGATATTCGTGTAGTCATTGAGAGGAGAACTTCGACTTGCAAGAACTGGCGTTCCAGTTGGAATGGGAATGAAAGCATGAGGCCCTAAAGTGAAGGGTAATAAATGTCATCACGAATCAATCTATGTTCAAGGAAAATTATTGCTTCAACAACAATTACAATCTACAGTATTTGCAAGATATGACGATGCCTCCCAGTGCCGAAAAAGAAGATCATCATACAGTGGAACACCATGCAGACACAGTAACCGATTTTCGGTGACTTCATCTGATGAACCGAAGGTAAGAGCGGTTTTTGGTCGTGTATGGGTAGGAGCCGCAGGTACATACCTTGGAATGTGTAACTTGTACCAGTTGCATGAGGGGTCGCAGGTAGATTGAGGAATGGAGGCATGGGTTGTGGAGATTGACACTGAGATTGCGATGGTGCAAGCTGAGTGTGCGAATGTGAGTGAAGAGTTGAGATGCAAGAAAGTGCTTGCTGGCCAGTTTGTTGATTTGCTTGATGGGAGGAAGGGATCTGAGATTGTAATGTGCCAGCGAGCACGCATTGGCTGACGGCCTGCTGTTGCGTTGCACTTTGTAACTGGTTTTGAGTCTGTGATTGAGAAGGAGTGGAGTGATAAACCTGAGGAGAGTGTGCGGATAGGTTGGAGAAGTCCGGACTGGGGTTCAGGAAGGTCAGCTGGCTCGGGTTGGCGCTGAGAGACATGGGTCCAGCGTACTTGTGTGTAGGGTTATGCTGTTTTCGGGAGCAGCATGTACCCAGAGATGAGTCCCGTTGATCGAGACAGGACCGTGCACGACAATCTCGCTGACCACTAGGACTCGAACCTGCAGTTGAATTAAAAGATCATGTATCATACAGTCATGCGAAGTGATGCTCCGTGTCAACGAAACCCTAGTTAAATGATGAGGAAAAAGTTATTCAGAAGAACATGAAGACCAGATTACTTTTTCAGAGAATCATAATTAAATAACACAAAAAAGTATTTTACACCTACATGTAGACGGAGATTTCGCTGATCTTGGCTTTGGAGTATTTCCGTCATCCCGCACGGGCGTATCTTCCAGGGTCTTTTTTCCGCGTGACTCCAGCAGACCAGGGGTGCTTCTACTACGCCCCATTGCCACTAGAATGATACAACAACTGTTAGCTATTCGCCCATCTCAAATCAATCAAATCAAATCCTCCGTATTTACTAGGTTGTTAGATAGTCGCGTTATTACGTTACGGAGACGAAAAACGTTCCAAAAATTGAAAAAACGTCAGAGAAAATGATGGTTCTAGTCATAGTTGTTTACTCTCGTGTTTTCGTATAGTTCGCAGGATCTGAAGAAAAATAGGAGTAAAAAGCGTTGGCCACTAAAACACAAAAAAGCATTCCCCGCACATATGAACTGTGAAGTTCTGTGGTGACGTATTTGCACGACTTGCAAATCTAAAGTCTATGGCGCTGTCTTCTTTAGATTTGGCAGTCTGCAATTCTACGAGCGTTTGAAAGTGGAGTTATTTGGAGAACAAAAAAAAGTACTAGGTTTCCGTTCAGACGAAAGTCCGTACTTGACTCGTCCGGTCCAGAAACAGATCGAGCTACAAGACTTGCGGTACATTCTAGGCCAGCTATGAGTTACAAAAAGTCGAAAATCAACACTCAAAACCTTTTAGACGCAATCCCAGACCGCTGATGCCTTTCGCCCGCATCTCAGACATCATGCAATTAGATCTTTTACGAGGAAAAGAAGACAAAAAAAGAGGAAAAAAAGGAGAAACCATTGTCTCTACTTTTGTTTAACTTTCTTATCTATAGATCTAGTTTGGCACCCTACATCCCATCTCAATCGCCTCAGTCAAAAAACACAGAATCAGCCGTTTCAAAGCGGTCAGAAAAAAGAAAAGTTTCGACGGGCAAAAATATCACCTTTGAGGAAATCGTCCGTTACACCGTAACCGCGGATTTACTGAAGCAGCCGAGGAATCCAGGGATCGGACACTAATCGCATAACGGAACTAGCGTTGAAAAGATAGGGAACACTTTGTTCTCCTCTTGGCTGTCCTGACGAGAGACACTTTTTGGAAACTTGGCTAGTCCACGGTTAGAAAAATACAAATTTCTAGTGGGATTTCTAAGCTTGACAGTCCTAACATTTAGCTAGAAAGGCTCGAAGCCCGATCTCGATGAAGAACCGGGTATTTCCCAGTGATGCTTGACGAGTTCATCTATCATCCTCATTGTTCTTGTTTCCCCACGGACATGGTTATACTCATCAACACGAATCCACTTTCCTTATACTAAACGTCTAGAGACTAAAGTGACGACCGATAAATATGAAGAAAAATAATTGAAAAACAATACGCATATCATCTAACTATTTGTCTAACTTCATAACAGGCTAACCTTTCTCAAGCTCAAGCAACTCTTCAGCTAGACCAGCTTCTGAAGCGTAGACCCTGCTTCTGGCAGCTCTTTCCAGCGGGTTCATGCGCGCGTATGGATAATTAGATGTAAGAGATGGACTATGAGGAAGTCCATCATTGTAGCCCGTGGCAGTTCCTGTGGTCATACCACCATGAGTGGCGGCGTAGTATGTACTGTACGTGCTATGGGGGAAATGAGTCAAATGACTCAAATGGGTGGAATGAGGGAGAGTATGACATTGACTGTACGGGGCCTGTGACAGCGGCGTCAACCACCTACTTTTCTTAATGGGCTCCTTTTTGTACTTTTCTAGGCGTTTTACGGCTATTGCTTCAAGCCGCACTCGGGCGGCCGGATAATCCTTTAGGACATCCCACATATCATGCTTATAGAGACAGAATAGATCCGAATATCCCACGGATCTCACGCTGGCAGTTCTTCGATTGCCTGCTGTGCCCATATTCAATATAGAAATTTCGCCAAAATAGCTTCCTGCTCTCAGGGTGGCTAACACCGTTTTGCCGTCATCGGCGACTACCTGCAGCTTGCCACGATTCACGATGTACATTTCCTTTCCAACTTCGCCTGAAAAGCAGAAAGCCAGACGTAGCATCGATACAAATCAATTGCAACAACCGTGTCGAAAAAAAAAACATTTTAAACTCGCTTTCTAAAAAAAAGTCGTCTGCATATGTCTAACTGAAACTACGACCGTTGCGTCATATAAGTAAATTGGAAACACCTTTTCTGCATATGTAGTCTCCCGGTGAAAAGAGCACGGGTCGAAGTCGAAGCACCAATTCACAGAGAAAACCAGCCTCCGTGTTTTGAAAGATCTCGACCCGTTTGAGTGTGTCGAGGTGGACGTGGATTGCGATTTCAGCTTTGAGCTTATCTGGAAGGCATCCAACGGACCTTTCCTCGTCCGATGACTTTTGTGTCATCCATAAATAATCAAACCATCTGATGACCTTGTTTTGAAGATGGTCTGGTACATGCCTCATCCTCATATATGTCTTCACTGCGTCCAGTTTAGCTGCAATTTTGAAGAGGTAAAAAAACTCTACTATACACTATTGGCTTACCAGATTCTCTTGGATCTTCGCCAGATTCTTGCAGCTTGATATCAAGAATGTCAGTTGATATCTGCGCAGCTCAAGCAATGTGCCTGAATCCGGTGCGCAATTTCAAAAGGTCTCAACAATATATTCTTAAGACTAAATATGATTGCTAAGCAGCAAGCGGCGATTGTTTTGGTTGAATCTTAAGGCTTCTCTTCAAGCTGGACATCAATTCTGTAGTTTGTCGAAGAGTGCACTCACCTTGAAATTCTTTCCTGGCAGTACTAACGTTTGTTACGATATTTGCAACATGTCCAAGGACGGCAGCGAAAAGAAACAGGCCAAGCACCATCTGTATAACGAGAAAAATATATTCGTTTTTAGATCGTGGACGAGGCAGATCTCCGATTGTAGTGAGGGCTAAAGTGGACCAGTAGAAGGCGTGTAGGTATTCACACGCCGTGTCCTTCTTCTCGCATGTGGAATTGCGGAACCATCCCTCAGATCCGAAGCCGTTGGTCTTGCTCACGATATGCGCCAGACACGCGTTCCAATGGAAGATGACCAGCACGTAATGGGTGAGGTTAATAGCTCGAAACACATTCGGGTAGTTTGTGTGTCTCTCCGTGCGATCGAGGAACGCCCAGAATCGATAGATTTTAACGAGGCGGAAGCTACGAAGGATCGAGTAGAAACCGATTGATAAATAGAGAAAGTCAAGTGGAAGCAAGCATAGTGCATCAATATAAAACATTGTCGAATTTAAATAGTGATTTCGTAATTTTTCACCGTCCGTTTGTAACACACCTTCTTCAAGATAACCAGTTCGAAAGTGGAAACATATGTCTAAGACGTATAGGAAGTCGGCTAGATAATCCAGTGTGAACCAAATAGCCAGCGTTTCTCTGTTGATTTCGCGGAAACTGAAGCGATAAATGATCACCCAAAAGTTGTAAAGAAATGCTATACTGACAACCAGCGACCAATAGTAACAAAGTCGACCGGAAGGATCGAACACAAACGTCCAACGGCAGCCCGGTTTTTCTCCGGGGTCCCATTTTTCAAACTCCTTTTTAATTTCTTTCCTTCGCATCTCCCTCGTCTTCTTAGATATCTCCACGGTAACTTGACCTTCAGGGTTGGGATTGCCTTGTCTTGTTGCTTGCACAGGATTGTATTGAGTTGGTTCGGTCCCAGTTTTTGCCGCCATTTTTGAAGAGGATTCAGAAGTACACTGTTGAAGTTGTTCCGACAACTTCCCTGCCACCGTCTGCAGGGATTGTCTGGAGTCACTTTGATTCTTGTCGGTATCCTCACTTTTTTGTAGACTTGTTCCACTTCGACTCACGGTGCGACTGCGGAGCTGTGCTTTCTCGCGTGGAAGATTCGCTCTAGTTCTCAGGCTTTCGCTTGCACTGTTTTCCACTGTCTTCCCACTCTCATGTCCGTTGAGTCGCGGAGAATAATTCCAATCGCGTGGCGCTCCCACGATCGACAAAGATGTGTGCGAACCATTAAGGACATCTGATTCGTTTAAAGAGTTGTTGACATTCAAATTATCCGCGCTCACTCCGAATCTGTGACGGTTGTTGGTGGTGGACTGACTTGGCGGAGGTAGGAGTTCAAGTTGTTTATTGTCAGTGAGGTCAATTTGATGTCGAGTATTTTGAAAGTGACGTCGATGAGTGTGATGATGACTTTGGGGGCGTGACGGGCATCCATATGGCGAACTGGAACTTGACTGAATCTCGTTGGTGGTCGCGTTGTAATAGTAACGGTTGGCTTGGATTGGAAAGTTTCCCTCGAGGGACTCCACACCAGAAAAGGGACCAGGAAGTCGTGAATGGTGAGAAGAGTGTTCGGGGTCCTTGTAACCACTGCTTAGGCAGCTCGGGTTTGTCTTGAAGACGGCCTGTGTCACTGACCCATTGCCGTTGGTACTCTCACTGCTTGTAGTTGCAATCGTTGCTGAGGCATTTGCAACAGAGCTTGAGGAACGAGCGTGACAGAGCACGTGGGTGGGACTAAGGATCGCTTGACTGTATGGGGCCAACCAGTCAATTGATGAAACTGCAGAGGCCAATACGGATGAAGTTGAGGCCAATTGTGCCACATCAAGAGGCTCACAACTCGAGATGGATACCTCTTTGTCCCCTTCGAGCTCCACTTCGCTTTCCGTCTTCGGTTCCAACTGTTCGCCTGATCCACACCAGCGGTCGTCAGTCTTCTGCTTCTTCGTTTTCGATTGTTGACCGTATTGCTGATGCCGTGAACGAGCGGCGAAATGGTCAAGACTGCGGTACGACTGTGATAGTAAATCTGTTTCTGTGACAATATTCTGAGGCTTTTCAAGCTGTCTGTATGTATGTGCGGGCAAACGGCAATGGTCTTGTTGGAATCGACTGCCTGTTGATGGAACACTCTGTCCAGTGGCGTGAGGGTCAGCATAACTCGACTGTCGACTAGAATCCAGAGATGCAGTTGATGTGCTTGTTGCATCCAGGAAGCGACGCATTCCACTTTAAGGTTACCCAAAGTGAAACATGGCCGGGTAAATGGGTTTCACACGTTTTCCCGCCTCTTCGCAACCAGCTCTACATCTCGTACTTGAGCACCTGTGCCTAGACTCTTGTATCTCACCAACTTTCTGAGGGAGGGCGCTTCTAAGACAGTCTTCGCCCTGCTTCGCATGATATGCACGTCACACTATGATACGCAGAATCTCGATAGCTTCGCAACAGTTCATGCTTGTGATCACAGTTCAAAAGATTTAAGCACCATTCAGTTGATGTTAAGAACACCATGTTAATAATACCATGCGAAAGTCAATAAAACTCAACAAAAACTCGGTAACTTCCTCAAACCGAAAAGTGGATGAACAAGTATGCAATCATTAAATATCGTAGATCAGCGGCGCCCAACAAATTGGCGCTTCACTAATCCCAGCTGATGTGGTCACTGTCGGGTAATCCTGTCTTCGAATCCTTCAGTCACAGCTCCTTGCCAACAAAAAAATGACTGATCTCCTTGTGCAGTCTTCACATGCAGCAGCGTGTTTGGTGACTAAAATCCAAGATTGAGGGTTTTGTTTGAGTTTTAAACTTTTATCTCAGAGGCTTCACCTAGACCTTGAGTCAATGAAGGTGAACGTGTTCGAATCGAACGAACTACGATGATGAAATCTCTTCACTCAGATATCAAAACGCCGACTGGAATCCTTACGGCGATTACTTCACCTGAAGCCACACCGACCGGCCGACCTTCTCTAAAATCCGTAACTTCACGATAGCCGCTGGCCGAGTAAACCTCAAGTTTTCCTACCACAATATTCAGATATTGCCTTCGGACAAGAACTCTCACTGACACTGTGTGATTGAATTGCAAAACATGACCGATGAAGATCGAACAACGCGAGTGGTCTCAATCCACAGGTTTCCACTAGGTCATCCATTAAATCCTAATGTGATATAAAAAGAACTGACGAAAAAGACTTTTCGGTGCGTTCCGCGAACATCGTAAATCATGACAAAGTGATTTGCGGGTCATCAGGCTGTGAGCAGTTACGAATGAGGTAGAATCACGCATGCAGATGTTGGAGCTGATTCGGGGAGCTTCAACGTTCCAAAGGTAATTGTTGTTCACCCACATCATTGCACCACGAGCTGTGTTCTTTCCTTCACAATGTAACGGGATCTATACAGCACACTCTACATCCAAGAGACACAACACGATCGAGAGTTTCGGTCCACTCGATCAGCGAATTTATGTTAGCTAACTTTGAGTTCTTAGAACATGGGTGCTGTAATCCAATTGAGTGCCTTGAAGATCCCTTGGATCTTGGAATGGATCCTGTATCACCTTGCTCACTGAACGATCAAAGTCTGCAGTGGATACTGCGGAACCCCATGGGGTCTGCCCGCGAGCGTTTTCATCGCTTTGTCGACGTCCGTCCACCTAGCAGCTGTCCGGACGACTGCCTGGCGTATTCCACTTTATGGACAGCAGAATGCAAAAGTGGACAAGCTGTTCTCTTCAAAAGGAATCAACCAAGCTCCGCAATGCAAA
Source organism: Pergamasus crassipes (assembly GCA_034693645.1). NCBI lineage: Eukaryota > Metazoa > Arthropoda > Arachnida > Mesostigmata > Parasitidae > Pergamasus > Pergamasus crassipes. The sequence continues at coordinate 8,577 of JAQFXQ010000005.1, read as the reverse complement.
TCACCGAAAGTCAAATGTTTTGTAAATCTCGTTTGTAATCAACAAAGGTTGTTCACAAATGACCGAACAAGCAGGTAATCCTCTCGAGAACCAATTGGAGTCAACTTCTCGTCAGTGGAGCTGTTGTGACCACACATTGTGGCATCGGGATCACTTATTCAAACATCATCACTTACTCGCATAGAGATGCGCACCAAATAGATAGCAGAAACGATAATTTTCCGTGCGATTTGAGTGGGTCGGCCGCAAAGAGTTCGTCGAATCCACGGCTTCTTCAATGCATTAGTTCCTTCATATCTAAGACCCAGCACAGCCACAGTTAGAGCTCGGAACTCTCCACATACTCCGCAAGTCTCCACTGTTAAAGCAGGCGGATTGTTATTTGACACTATTTTTGTCCATTCTTCAATACGTACCAGCCAGTAAGTGGATTACACTGCATACTCTTCACAATGGACCCGGACTCAAACCGCTGTTGCGAAGCATTGACCATTGCAGACAGCTCTAGCTCTCATCCCGCCCTAGAATTTCATTTTGTTTCCTTTCCGGTGCATCTGCCCATCCTCCGCTATCGGTCATTTCCCTGATTCATCTCCAGCAATGAGTCAGTTATACAGATCAATGCCTTATCCCCTCCTGCTACAGATACGGCTCTGGCACGTTTTCCACAGGAGAGTCTGTTCCCGGCCATCAACAGTAGTGTGTTGCTCTGTTCACTCCGTGCGGAGAGCTGGAGGACAGAACGAAAGCGAATTTACTCCTATTTGCCTCCTGGATGCGGTGCTACAGGAGAGGAAGAACTGATTTTCAACGCTGCAGAATCTGAGAGAAGGGCTATTTGTACTCAGGAGAAGAGACACGTCAAGACCCCAGGATATCAAATAAAGCAGACGGATTGATAATCCATCCACTGCGTAATACCAGCTTTCCTTCCCAGAATATCGTGTGTGGCTTAATGTAATAAACTGCCTTTTCCTGTTCCCCGCAGTCATTCCAGCAACCCTCCCTCGTCCTCCCCTCTCTGCTTTTCCCGTTCCTCGCAGACCCTTTCACTCGCGATCTCCTTTCTCCACTGCACGATCCCACACGCTGCAGTTGTTCTCCTATGTCTGCTAGGAACACGTTGTACGCCTCACGTGCACAAACTAATGTACAATATATCCCACTACACGAGACACACTCAAAAAAAAATAACCCCCACGCACTGCTATTCCGGAGACGTACTATTTCCTGTTTGTACTTCCTTTCCGTATGCATTAGTTCCTTCATGCCTAACACCCCGCAAAAATCTCAGCTGATGTGGTTTCTTAACTTGAAGCTTTCTATGAGATAAGTTCAGGCTTTCGTCATGGTCGGGTAGTACTATATTATTTAAAGCATTCTAGTTTGATAACTAATTCAAAACATGATTCATGTATTAAGATATCATTTATTAATGGATTTTATCATCAGTTCTGGCTCAAATCGCTCTCTTCTCCTCCATAGTAAATATCGTATGTATAGTTACACGGTAAGATGGTAAGAAAGATGGATCGCTTGAGTAAAAAAAACGCAAATAAGTGATTCTGACTCCACTCCCTCTCCTCAAGTGTTATTCTTATTCATCAGTTTTAAACCACCTTGTCTTCGTCGTACCGACATTCTTTTTCAAACTAAAGCGATAGCCGAATTTGGACAAAACATTCGAACGCTGCACCATATGGGCCACCACATCGAATATAAAAGGAATCTCAAAAATACAGTTCTTAAGTCAAATAGGTTTTTTTTACGTCTGTTTGGAGCGCAGGCAACCCAGACGGTGAAGGCGACGCGCAGATGGTGAAACAGGGGTCTGTCGCCGCTATCCGTCTCAACTGTCTGAAGTACACCGTGACAGACCAAGACCCGGAGCAGTAGCTGGTTGCAACTTCTCACGAGTCCCGAACCGACGCCAAGATACATTTGAATTGTGCGCCAATGTCCTTATATTTTTCATTATCGAAGAGTCGACGTGAACGATGTTGTCGTTCTTGCTGGATGTTAGAATATCGTGGTAAAGATGACCATCAAAGGACAAGCTAGAACAGCATAAATAAACACGGTACGAAGTGTACAGTGAAGACTTGGCGAGCGTAGGCGACAGACCCCAAGCTCTCTCCCCCTATAACCTATGAACCTAGTGCAGAGAACAACGAAGTCCTCGGCGTACTTCGGAGGCTCCACGTCTAGTGACATAGTGTCCGGTCACGTACGGTGGTAGTCATCCAGACGCCAAGTTGCCGTTTGATCCGTCCAAATGATACAATTATAGTTGATAATGTGTTGAAAGATTTGTCGTGCCAACAGGTAGGGACTCGTCAACACTGTCCCGTCCTCACGCAAGATAAAAGACAAGTCTTTCAGTTTTGTTTTAAAGTTAACAGGCTATTTTTAAACCACATGGTCGTTTGTTTTCGCATTTTGTATTTATCAGCATCATCACTTCTTTCTCATCAACTTCGTAATCTTCATATATTCTCGCATAAATCCTCTTTCCCCTTTTCTTTTATGTTATACACATAATAATATGCCTAATTGCCTTTTTCGCTCACTTCTGGTTCTTCAGCTGGTTTGACAGCCAATCCAGGCCCTCGTATAGGCCGTCGCCTGAGGTAGCGCATGTCGCCTGGATGTACCTAAAAGAAGGATAATTATAAAAAATTAGAATAAGAGAAATTAGAACCCTGTCATGCACAATACGAAGATAAGAGATAGCCGGTCTTGAGAATTAAATAGAAATTATCAAATATAATAAACAAAATAAGATAAGTATGAAACCTCTTAGAATAACGCGCTTAGAATAAAATTAAAAAGGGCCAATAATATGAACTAATGTATATTAACGACGGAAAAACTGAAAAAATTGAATAAAGTGTCTATTATAAATGATGCATTTACCAATTTCTGTTTCTAAGCGAGTGAAGACCAAGTTTGTCAGTGATTTCAGCAGCGTTCATGGCATTGGGAAGATCCTGCTTGTTGGCGAAGATCAACAGGACGGCATCTCTGAGTTCGTCCTCGGCGAGCATACGCATCAACTCCTCCTTGGCCTCTCCTGTAACAAAACCGAACATATTAGACCACTAACTTAGCAATATCACTACCAAATTCCACAGGAGGCTTTCGAATCAAAACCACATCGACATAATAACAATGAAAACATGTCGCCGATCCGACATCAGTCTCAAGGACATTGTCTAGGATCGCCACGGTAGGGCAAGGATGGAGAGAAAAGAAAGGCAGTGAGTAGAGGGTATTCCTCGGTGTCAAACATACCTATTCTTTCTCTGTCGTTGGAGTCCACTACGAAGATGAGTCCTTGTGTGTTTTGGAAGTAATGACGCCACAGGGGACGAATCTTGTCTTGACCACCGACGTCCCACACTGCAATAAACAAACAAACAAACACGTTAGTAATTGTGCACAATCCATTTTGTAACAGAAGAGAGGGCAAGAGTGAAATGAAATAACTTCGGTGAAGGTCTTCAATCAATATATACATTTTCGACGAAAGAGTGAGTCATCAAAGGACTACGAGGGGTACCGCCAGGTACTGTCTGGTACCCCTTATTCGATCAAAGATATGACGCGCGATTACAATATAAGACACTGATGTAATCAGCTTCCCTAAACATTAACCAACTGGTAACTTTCGCCAAGCAGCATGCACAAAAACAGCAGTATATGATACGCCAATACGATTAGGGTCCCGGATTAAATGTTTATACTATTAGGCTATCTAAAATAAACGTATAGTCAGTCATTCGTTATGTTCTTTGTAACTCTGCAACTGACCTGTGAATGAGATGTTCTTGTACTCGACAGTCTCCACGTTGAAACCAATTGTAGGGATTGTGGTCACGATTTCACCCAACTTCAACTTATATAGGATGGTTGTCTTGCCAGCGGCATCAAGACCAACCATCAGAATTCGCATCTCCTTCTTGCCGAAGAGGCCCTTGAAAAGGTTGGCGAAGACGTTTCCCATGTTCGCAGACGACGACAAGATTTCCGCGGTTGCTCAATGTACACACCACGTAGTACTTCAAACCAATTCACGCTGCAAGAGATAGAAAAAAAGACAAAAAAAAAGAACAAACTTTAGCAATGATACACAATAGCTATCCTCAACGGGGTCCGAATTCAAGTGGTCAAGAACGAAAACAGCTGAGTACGACGGCAGACAGCTAACGACAGGCGGAATCCACTTATGTAAAAGGCGACACAACATCGTGACCGCAGCCAAACTCTTGGGACTCGGGTATTTCTCATGACTCAAAGCACAACACTAAAGACACTTCTCGGGCAAATTGGACCGTCATATTGTCCATGGTAGGATGTGGTCAGATTCGACAGGTCGGGTTCGAGCGGCATCCAATTATTGAACGAATCTCCGAACACCAAACGTGTCATATTCCTTCACGCCTGTCTTCATTACAAGAACGAGAGTAGTGTAGCCGAGAAATAGCGAGCAAAAAAAATGGTCTCGACGGATTCCGGTATGACCTTTGGAGGGAAATGACTACGCAGTCACAAGGCAAAGCACCGGCAACACAAAAAACCGTCATCGAAAAATCATCTTCTCCTTTTCTACCAAAAGGTACTACTCGTACAATAAATCAGACACACACATAAACAACTACCGTCACATCGACGTGGAACACGACTCAAGAACGATAAAATTCTCATGTTTCGACCAAACACCGAACGCCATACGGTCGGTAAGTGACTCACAATCACACCGCTGTTTCGGTTATGGCCACAAACGAAGGCAGATACGGCCCGTCTAACCAACTGTATACACTAAAACAACCAAGAACAGCATAAATTTTGGTGACAAGAAATCAACTTCGACAGATCCACCAACTAACCAACGTGCCCGGCTGTTCACACGCTGAAAAAACTAAATTTTGTAACGAAAAATACCAGACACTAACGTAGAATCATCAAGCAATATCGAAACTCGCTCGTCGAGAAACGGAACGTCGACGCAGAATAGGACGGACGAAAAAACTAAACGGCAAAGACGCCCTCGGCCACACGTCACTACGCCAAATGCTGGCTAGAAGGCTGTCTGTATCCAGCAGCAGAACTACCAACACAGTCATATAAGTTTGGCACCACAGACAGACAGACAGCGAGCCAAGCAATGGCCAGTCCATCGACACAACTCAACCGGCACAATTCTCGTTCCCTCCGTCCAACCACAAATCACACAGCCACACACAACAACAACAACACCCTCCGCTCCACACTCATTCCAAAGAGCCCGAATTCAAGTTGATTCGTGTCTGCTATCCTAGCATCCCATCTCTACCATTTGCCAAGGGCACTACCATCAAACTCATCTTGGACCCGACCCGACCCGACAAAGCCAAACCGAACCTGCTAGCCCGACCAACCATTCCAAACAATTGAAATATTAGCAGACGATACACGGCTGGATAGCTAGGAAGAGACAGATGCAGACCTTGTTCTGCCGTGGCAGTATCGACGACGGCTGCGTTCGGACGAACGACTGGGCCATCGAAGTTTGCCCGTCAAAATAAACTTCCCGATGGAAATTAAGTTAAATTTGAGTTGTGACGCCCGGGAACTATGTTGGGTTATACCAAAGCAGTTAAGGATTTTTCACTGGTCGATTCGATCATTTCGAAACTTGATATTTCGATAGCTAGGAATAAATTGCAAGACGATTACGTTAGTATCTGCGGAGCCAGCCGGTTTGAAGCAACGAGGTATTTTTTTGAAACTGTGTGAACCATCCTCGGACAGTTCACGCCCGAGCTGATTAAAAGACTTGTTTGAGGCTATTGCAATTAGAAATAAACCCGACTGCATAGGACATATTAATTGTCACAAATGAAGCTGACGCAAGCGATGACAGCACTGGACAATATTCGGTAAGACATGACGACACGTCGAAAAAAGAAGGAAATAGAGGAACATAGTTCGATATTTGATCAGTCACTGATAAAACGTGAATCGTATCAAAAGCCTATCATGTGCATGAGATATTTCTGCGAGATTCACAGCGCACATTTATCGTATGAGCCCGGCAAGAAGTCAAGTAAATTGGAAGAAACACTGACACTAAGCCATTTTAAAGAAACTAGTGCAAAACTATTCAAACTTGGGACATATGTTCACAAGAAGGAAAGTCAAACTGACAGGCGGAGACACTCAAGACGGGACAGTTCCTTTGGTCATGACTAGAAAGCGGCCCACCGAACGCAGAGTGGACCCACCCAAAAACATACTGCAACACATAGATTTTAACGGAGACACTTTCGAATTAACACAATGGTTAAATACCAACCAGCGAGCTCAGTTTTAAATATATTGAGCCGCATTCATTCGCAAAATGAACGAAACTTAGATAACACGTCAGAGGAGTCTTTATGTATGCCAGTGAGAGACACATCGGGTTGAAATGCGGTGGCTACGAAAGATTGGGAGAATTTGACGCTTTAATTGCAAATGAGAACACCTACCGGACACGGGCGATAAAATTCACACACCTCACGAAATGAAATCACGTTATTACAAGTTCTAATTAAGCCGTGTGGATACTCACAAAAATCAATCCCTAACCAAACAGCAAGTACCAAGATGCTGGCTCCCTGAGCCAAGTGATCAAAACGTGTAGACAGACTGCTATAGAGAGAACCACGAAACAAGTTACATCGACTCCAAAGCGAGAAAAGATTTCTCAAAATCTAATAAAACCAGACGAAAGTTTCACACTGACAACACAACCCACAACAACATAAGATCACTGTGCTGTTCTAAAAGACCCGCCGGTCGCTGAGAATTGTACCGACAGGGCGCGAACAGCGTTTGGGATGCTCTAAAACTCATTAGAAACGCTTTTAAAAAAGTTATACTGTCAACTGGATTTGAGCATGAAGAAAATTAATTATGAGAAGAACCTAAAACATCTAATTTTTATTTAATTCGATTTAATGAAGAAAAATCAGGGGGGCTTGCGGAAATCTGGACGGCCTGGAATGTGGACGTTCGTCGTACCACAAAACGTACCACACAAAATATTAAAAATCGGGATTCGCCTGCCTCTACCACCAGCAAATTTTTAAAGCAGCGACAATTTGATCATTCGAAACATACCCTTTCTCAAACAGATATTTACTCTGCGTACGTTTACAAACTCTCATTCAGAAAATACAGTCCGCTCCTTACCTAGTCCGCTCGGCCACGTCGAAAGAACCATCATTTGCGCGTGCGGCGCGAAGTTTCAAACTCATTCGCACGTCTAACCTGGGCCGGCATAAGCTTGTCGAGTCTCCAGGAGTGGCGAACCTGCTTTAAGAGATTTCATTTTTTGTATTTTACAACTAATCGAACACGGCTGTCAGCGTCCACATTTACGCGCTGATGTCACCCCATTGGAACTTATCATCTAATCTTCAAGGCTAAACTAATGAGTCACTTGTCTGTGTAAAGTTTGTCGCACGTAGCCTTAGTAAGTGCATGTTAGCACGGTGCGATCTTGTTGATTCAGATAAGTATTGAAATATCTCGCAATGTGGTTGGAGTTTTATCAATTGGCCGATTTCGATTACTCGTTCGAGGATCATATATCACGTCTAAATAGATGCTTCAGTAATTTATGCAGCCAGCAGTATGGGCAGGCGTAGTTATGTGTGCGTGAACCAATTCCCAACTATGACTTCGATTGTTAGTTCATTAAACACCATCCAGATAGCGAGTAGCTAACTTCTGAACCATCTAGACAAATGATTCGGACTGTCCACTCCTGTTGTCAATCCGATAACGTAATTCGTGTACCTACTTACATCGTCCAGATAACGTATTCGGGGTACCTGTTTTCTTCGTCATTCGGATAGAGGGCCGGGTATCTGAGTCGTAGTACCAAGTTCCTGCTTGACAAGATAACTTGGTCGGTGTACCTGCTCCTTTGCCATCAAGATAACGGAGTCGGGCTTCAAATTACTACACCGCCGAGAAAACAGAATTGAGGTACCCATTGCTGGCACAGTCATGGCAACGGGTCGTGGCACCTACTTCCTACACCATCCGGCCAACTGAGTCAGCACATTAGTGTTTTCTACACCGTTGAGATCACTGAGTTGAGTTCCTTGTTGCTTGCACAATCATGATAGCCGAGTCCAGGTATCTATTCACTACACCATCCCGACAACTGAGCCGGAGTATCAGTAGCCTACCCCGTCAAGATCCCTGAATTGAGGTACCTATTGCCAACACAGTCAATGTAACTGAATCTAGGTGTCTATTTTCTACACCATCCGGATGATTGAATCAGGGCATCCATTTCTTACACCATACGGATGATTGAGTCAGGGTACCTATTTCCTACACCATCCGGATGATTGAATCAGGGCATCCATTTCTTACACCATACGCATGGTTGAGTCAGGGTACCTATTTCCTACACCATCCGGATGATTGAATCAGGGCATCCATTTCTTACACCATACGGATGGTTGAGTCAGGGTACCTATTTCCTACACCATCCGGATGATTGAATCAGGGCATCCATTTCTTACACCATACGGA
>JAQFXQ010000004.1:0-19857 GCA_034693645.1 Pergamasus crassipes | reverse complement strand
TCCACGAAGTTTGCCATCTCTTTATAAACAGTGGCAACATCCATGCGGTGGAGGAACAACCGTGGAGGTTGTCCACGGTTGCGCGGATAATGTTCGATTCGACTGCTCGGTCGTCTTCCGAGGTGCAGTGTAGCCCACATATATATGCACTAGATACGAACAATGGGGCGTCCGTTTTTTTGCGAAAAACCTCGCACAAGAAGGAACTATCCTCGGTACTGATTTCTGTATCTAGGAAAGCAAGCTTCCATTCTTCTCAAGTTCCACTGCGAACTGGATTCGAGGATGAACTGAATTCAAGTGGCCGAGAACTTATAACGAAGACAATGCTTGTAACATATTGACGAAATCGATGTGGAAATTCATTATGAGCTAAGAGTCTCGAGGCTCTGTTATACTAGTCCCTTTCACGGCAGGTACATCTCACCGTTCATCTTGATAATGAAAAAGGCATTCTATCCAGTTTTAGTCAGTTTTACCTCCAGTCTTTTTTTGCAATTCAGGGACGAAGAAATTCTCTGAAGAACATCAGCTTCCTTGCAATCCTGATGCATCCGAAATCAAGAGGTAGTGTTCAGCTCAACTCAACGGATGTGAGGAAACAACCAAAGATTGATCTCAATTACTTTGATGTTGACGATGATTTAAACGATCTCGCTATGGGTCAGTTTCCATATGAAATATCTACATTTCGGGGAATCGTTATTATCAGGGGTTTTGAAGCTTTTTGCTGCACACCTTCTAGAGACTGTTTAGACCTTCGTTTCCCTCTAACTTTTCATCAGACCCCTACTCCTTCCCTATCCGACGAAAGGATCCAGGAACGTATGAGGAGTAATACCAGATTTTGGTTGTTTACAAATTGTAGTCTTGTTTCCAGCACTTGGGAGCCTCTAATCTGCACTCTGTTATATCCTCTGAATGTATACGCTTTATACAACATTTCAGGTGCCAAATTTACATACAAACTTCTATCTTCGAAACCCTTCATCTTCTTGAATATCACCCCCGTCGTTCCTGACGTCCCTCAGTGTTCAAAACTCACCTTCGACACTGATGATTACTGGAGATGTTTTGTTACTGTCAACACTGAAAGTATGGCTCATCCTGCTGGAAGTGTCAGGATGGGAGGAGCAAATAGAAATGATACGGTGGTTGACCCTAGGTTGAGGTTGGTAGTCCAATGTTATTCTTCTACAAATCTTCATTCTCCTGAGAGAATAGTGTTTTAAAAATTATGAAGCGTTCGTCTCTTCTTCCGTTCCTCTTCCAACATTTGCGCTCAAGTTAAAGATAAGTCGACTTATGACATATTCCTTCTTCAGGATAAAGGGTATTCCTAATCTTCGAGTGGCAGATGCTTCAATCTTTCCAACACTCAGTACTGGCCATACGTGTGCACCCAGTATAATGGTAGGAGCTAAGGCAGGAGACATGATCCTGGAGGATAACTATCTCAAAAAGTAGTTTATCAAATACACTGCATGCGATATAATCTAATAACAATGTGTAAAATTATTTAAAAAAAGTGTTTAAATAAAAAAGGGGAATAAATGCTTATTTTAACTCGGGTAGTAGCTCCATGGATACAGCTTGGATCTATCCACTGGTTCAAACCCATTATCTCCAAATAAGAATGGGAATGGACATCCACATACGTTCGGCTACTGGTAATCTGAAGCAATTTCTATTTCTAGTCAGGTTCCCTTTGAAAGCCCTTTCACTACTATAGTGTCAATATGGTCTTGGTAACATTCAGGTGAACTTGGGAAACAAATGATGTTCACGAATGGGTGATCAATTCCTGTATTTTATCTACTGAAGCATTGGCCAATACATGGCTGAGGAAGCTTGGATGAAAAGGTCACTGATTCCATAATCGTTCAACATGATAGGTTTGGCGGAGTGCAATTCTCAAGAAGCCAGATATATAAGCATACGGTCATTGTGATAACTCCTCATTCTGAGAACTCATCAGGATCTTAAATGATATTGTTCATCAAAGTTTTGGCAAACAAATCTCGCGATGCAAATGTTTTCTTCAACGGCAAGCCGCTATTAAGCCGATCAGGCCTATATTGGGGGTCCGATAATGTCCATGCCAGTGTTTTGTCGTATGATATAGGGAGAGACTCGAAACACCTGTATCAGAATGTCCGACCCCGCGACTCGAACCCGAGACCTTCCGAATGCAAAATCTGACCACCACGCCACCATGCTCGGAATTTTGATGTTATCCATGGTGTATGTATATCTGCAAGGTATTTTAAGAATTAAGACAGAGGATACAGTGGTTTTGGACTAAATATTTTTAATAACTTTGATAGAGGGTGCAGTGGTTTTGGTAGGCATGGTGGATATGCCTACCAAATGCCTACCTTACCTAGGTTTTGGGCTATGAATTTCTAAAAAAATTTTGTAGACGGTGCAGTGGTTCTCAGCTATATATTTTTAACAATTTTGGCAAAGGGTGCAGTGGTTTTGGGCATTTATTTTGAACAACTTTAATAGAGGGTGCAGCGGTTTTGGGCTATGAATTTCTAATAACTTTTGTAGAGAGTGCAGTGGTTTGAGCTATATATTTTTTGTAGATGGTGCAGTGGTTTGAGCTTTTTATTGAAAAAAACAATGAACATAGCAAACACACTCATAAAATGGCGGATTATATCTTGAAATATTATTTTAACAGGAGTAGACGACCAAACACTTGTTAGAACATGGAAATTGGAAACAGCTAAACCTAAAAAGAAACTTGTATATTAAAATAAAGAATGAAAAAAAAATTAAGGAACAAAGCAATGTTGCACATATAAACTGTGTTTCGTTGCCCACTAAAATCAATGCGTACTTCTCTTCACTAACCGGAGCTCAACCCTGGAAATGTGTGCATATCTGTAGATTTCATCCATGGCTCATGGGTATATACATACCTTCACCTCAGTATTAATAAGTGTAAAAATAATAAACAAGAAGTAGCCTGCAGAATTTCTCGAGAACTTTCTATGATGACCTTTGGAAGCGAAAAGTCGAGAAATCCACTTCTCTCGAGCAGAAGATTCTCGAGAAGGAACTCCATATCCCAACCACATCAGGGTTGACTGGTAACGTTTTTGGAAATAAATTGACGTCAAAATTCAGGAGAGGACCAAAACTTCTTCAGGAGTATAAATCAGAAATACTTCCAAATTAGTAAGTACACACTTGCTCAAAGATAGAAAATTCGTAAGTTATATTAAAACATTCAATAAATCGCACCTAGTATGTTCTTGTATTCTGCCTGCAGTAAAATAAAAATGTGTTTATGACACCAGATTTACCCGCATTACTGTTCATATTTACAATGTATCATGAGTAAAAGTTCTAAACTTCAGTTTCATATTCTGACGTTTCTTCATATTCCCAACTGCAGCTTCATTCAAACTGGCTAAATTGACTCTTATCCACGCTAGGTCAGAAGGCCCTCAGACTTTTCGAAATTCAAATAATTTTTTTCTCTGACACATTGTCTCAAACCAATTGAAAACAATTTGGGTTTATTTTAGGTATTTTTGTACACACCGAATGATCATTCTCGAGATCTCAATTACGTCATAGAATTGAGGATATAACCTCTAGCCTAAGAAAATTGAGAAAAATGGTCCTTCTAAATTACTAAAATAACTGAATACAACTGAACTAAACTAAAAATTAATTAAATAATTTAAGTATGTTGTTTTAAATGAATAAATTCTAAATCGCCAAGGTGACAAAACGTGTGTTTTTCAGGAGAAGAAAAGATGAAGAAGCTGAGATTGTCGTCTGCATGTCTTATCATATCCGTCACTTCTTTGGTTGGCGACATGCGCGAAGCCTTCCAAGTTCGCGCGGGAAGAAAAGAGAATATGAATTTTAATTTGAATACGAATACTTTTTCGTATTATTAGATACCTCAGTGTTTCCTTGCTTGTCCACTAGTTGTTGATATTTTAAGTGAGTGGATTCCCATTATGTTGTGTTGATAACCTTACTGTGCACGGTGTTTTCCATGCAGGACATGAAGTCTTCAAAGATTTATAGAAATACCTATAATTCGTGTGTATGAATATTGTGTATGCTAATCGAGAACAGGAAAGGTGGAAGTTATTAAACAATAATTACCAAAGTACATCCTCACTAGTCATCATGTTGGAAGACAAGAAGGGCAAAAACAGGAATCTTGGTACATGTAACTCCTGATGGTAGCAGTATTGGTACGGTCGATCTATCATCCTACCCTACCAAGGGGAATATCTATAAGAAGGGAAACTGTTTGGACATCCTTAAATGGATTTATATGTTCCTTGCCTATCTGCAACTCTATTTTGTTCACATTCCCAGCTGTTGTGTCCTAGTTGTCCAGTATATGAATTGATTTGTTGCAGAAGGTATTGAGCTAGCTGGCTGTGTGAACATCTGGTGGGTGGCAACAGTCATCTTTTGACTGACTGCTTTTATCCAATGGATAATATTTGTTCGAAGAATAATCCATTCCGTTCACTTTTTTTGTGTTTCTCATTTCTGTGTGCCCTGAACTACCCAACCTACACTAGCCTACTTTCCCATGCTTCTACAACACGAACGCACGTCAAAACCTGTTGACATTTCCCTGCGTTATTTACTAGCATAAAGGCTGAATCTCGTGTAGGTGGCTTGTTCCTTTTCTCCATATTTATATTGTGGATTTGAGTTGGGATAGGATACAGGACGACATCTGAGTCCTGTGTAAACTCGACAGCAATTTATGTACTGTCCCATTCCAAAGATTGGCCAGTTTTCCACACAGTTTAATTCGTTAGAAATAATGAGAACGCCAGTGTTGACCGGGTTGTGTTCCTTTGTTTGCTTGTTTAATGAAACTTGGGTCGATTGATTGACCTGTTCTCCTTGGCATCATGTAAGGCGATAGGATGCTTTAGATTGCACGGAGGATGCTCCATAGATGTTGTGCTTAACGCTATGAAGGAGATAAGACGATGTTTGGGTTTTGAAGCATTGGTTTGGCTTTGATTAAAGAAAGTCTTTAATCAAGAGTGGTTGATGTTGGATTGTTGATTAGCCTGTGATAATTAGTTAATGATTGGGATCTTCCTAATCAGTAGCAGTTGGTTGGGGCTGAGAAATAAGGACTCACCAAGTGGATCTGTGTAGCTGAATGCTCGCTTGCACTTTCCGTGATCTGGCTTCGGCTTGATCAGACCTATCCTTGTTTTTTTTGCGGTAGATAAGAACACATGTTTGGGGAGTGTGGAGTGTGTATTAATATACAGAGTTTTCCACATACTTTACCGATTTATCCATTTTTCCAATTTACCAATCCATTCTTTCATCATTAGGAAGTTGGTGAACAATTTGACAAGATTGGTAAATTATCTAGATATTAAGAAAATTGGCTCAATGTAAAAGGGGCATACCCTCATAGGGCCCCCTACTTGTTGTAACCTGTTGAAAATAAAGTTATATTGTGTTGCATCTGACAAGATTGGTAAATTATGTGGAACATCCTGTAAATACAAATAAAAAAATTCTGGTAGTGTAATGAATGAATAATATTATCAATATAAACTTGACGTCTACGTGTTCTTGGTTCTGATGCATGTCAATTGAAGAGTGTCTTTGTTTTATTCCACTCAATCAACAACATACTTTATTTAACGCTATTCTACTACAATGTAATCTTATTCCGCATCGACACGAACAATTATTTAAGCTATTAGTTCAGTAATTCAGTGTTTATTTACAAGCATTAATGTCAATAAATTCATGTCGTTTTAAAAAAAAAAAATTGATAAGAGGGTCAGAGACCTATAAGTGCAACGCGAGCGTCACGCCGCATTTAGCAGCTGTTTAACATGTCGACAAAACAGATGCACAAATTCCGAATATGCGGAATAGTTAACGATTAGCATGGTGGATGATTCAATATCCTGGATCCTTCATGTGAATACACATAGGCAACGCTTTTATTGAACAAAGGCATCAAAAGTGCAAATTATTATTATTAGTGTTGTTATTGCAATGCACCTACTAACCATTTACCATTTTATGACTTAATGTACATGGATGGTATTAAATAACAATGTTCATCTTGGTTGCAGGTCTGAGTGAATCGCAGGTGGAGAAACATCAGGAGAAGTATGGACCTAATGAACTGCCAGCCGAAGAAGGCAAAAGCCTCCTTCAGCTGATCCTAGAACAGTTTGATGATCTCCTTGTGAAGATTCTTCTTCTTGCTGCTATTATTTCATTTGTACTTGCACTGTTCGAACAGGAGGGAGAGGGAGGATCTATCACTGCTTTTGTAGAACCTCTTGTTATCCTTCTCATCCTTATAGCCAATGCTATTGTCGGTGTTTGGCAGGAGAGAAATGCCGAATCCGCTATTGAAGCTCTCAAGGAATATGAACCTGAAATGGGTGAGTTATTCTAGTTATCTTTCCTATCTCTCTGTCCTTCAAACGAGTTTCAAATAGCAATAACTGAACGGGGGAGCCTTTAATAAGGCCAAAAATAGAATAAAATACCTTAGCTCAGCCTCCTATCTCTCGTGATCCATACTATTCCGACTGAAGTCACTTCTTTGCAATTTGAGGAGGGTGTTGACCGCGTGTTGTTTTATTATTATATAGTATATTCAGTCAAGGAGGGATTAGAGGTTATAAGTCACTTCTGTTCGAGAGGTTTCGACATCGTGTCAACCCTTTGCCATGATACCATGTGTTTCACCCATGCTATCACTTCTGTGGATGGCAGGTGTTTAATGGGAGATTTGAAACTATGAACAGAACAGACACAGCAGGTGCATGGATAAAATTTGCTTCTAAAATCAGTGGTAGCTGTTAGATGATAATGCGAGTCTCCATGATGGCTTGTGTGACGTCATAGATGGTTGTTGTGGTTTCGCGTTCATCATTCTCCGCGTTATAACACGTGTAATATTATGTGAGTTTGGCGGAGTATAACTTTATACGGTTGCCAAAAGAGATGTATAACAGCAACCAGTGTACACATAAGGGCTGGCGCGTGGTTCTGACGACCAAAAAAGGACCCTCGTCCCTCGGTATGCCGCCCCCCTTGCAGAGAGCCGCCCGGGGCTCTACCCTTCCCCCCACTATGCCAGTGCATAAGCCTAAAGTGATTTTACAGCAGACTTCTTTGAGGTACTATATACTATTATATGGTACTATGAGACTTTGGTTAAGCCCTAACCTTTCTCAGCTGTTCTCTGTGTCATCGATGGATTGTGTGTTGTATTGGTAGAGCGCGTGTTTGGCATTGCTGTAAAAGAATGTTGAATGAGGTTGCTGAAACATTACAATTTGAATATTTTCACCCCTTGCTTGAAGTCTTTAATAAATCTGAGGAAGTTCTCGATGAATTCATAATCGCAGTTCTCGATTCATGTTGAAATTGCATTGCTCATTCAAGAGAACATTTGTTCTGGGTTATTCTAACGGAGTTTGTTGTTTCTCCTTTTCAGGAAAGGTTATCCGAGGAAACAAGGCCGGTGTGCAGAAGATTCGCGCCAAGGAAATTGTACCCGGTGATCTCGTGGAGATTTCAGTCGGAGACAAGGTTCCCGCTGATATCCGTCTGCTCAAGATCCACTCAACCACCCTTCGTGTCGATCAATCCATTCTGACAGGAGAATCTGTATCCGTCATCAAACACACAGATCCTATCCCCGATCCACGTGCCGTCAATCAGGACAAGAAAAACATTCTCTTCTCCGGCACCAACATCGCCTCCGGTAAAGCATGTGGAATTGTCGTTGGAACTGGTGTTGACACCGCCATCGGAAAGATTCGTACCGAAATGGCTGAAACTGAAGAAGTGAAAACTCCCCTGCAACAAAAGTTGGATGAGTTCGGTGAACAACTATCTAAGGTCATCTCGTTGATCTGCGTGGCCGTGTGGGCTATCAATATCGGTCATTTTAACGATCCCGCACACGGTGGATCCTGGCTCAAGGGCGCAATTTACTATTTCAAGATTGCCGTTGCTCTTGCCGTTGCCGCTATCCCTGAGGGACTTCCTGCCGTCATTACCACGTGTCTGGCTTTGGGTACTCGCCGTATGGCCAAGAAGAATGCCATCGTGAGATCCCTGCCTTCCGTGGAGACTCTTGGATGCACCTCTGTCATCTGTTCGGATAAGACCGGCACACTTACCACCAATCAGATGTCCGTCTCTCGATTCTTCGTCATCGATCGCGTCGAAGGAACTAATATCGATTTGCATGAATTTGAAGTAACTGGATCTACGTACGAACCCATTGGTGATGTTCTTAAGAATGATCGACCTGTCAACGTCGCTGATTATGATGCCCTAGTGGAGCTATCAACCATTTGTGTGATGTGTAATGACTCGTCCATTGATTTCAACGAATACAAACAGGCATTTGAGAAGGTCGGTGAAGCTACCGAAACCGCCCTTGTCGTTCTTGCTGAGAAAATCAACCCCATGAAATATGACAAATCGGGTAAATCACGTCGCGATGCCGCCATTACTGTTAGTCAAGGTATTCAGACCATGTGGAGGAAGGATTGCACGCTGGAATTCTCGCGTGACAGAAAGTCCATGTCTGCATATTGCACCCCCGTTAAGGCCAACAAGATCGGCGATGGACCAAAGATGTTTGTAAAAGGTGCCCCAGAAGGTGTTCTCGATCGTTGCTCTCATGTCCGTGTCGGTAATACGAAACTTCCTATGACCAACGCTTTGAAGGAGAAGATTCTTGCCACAACTCGTTCCTATGGAACTGGTCGTGACACCCTCCGTTGTCTTGCCCTTGCCACACTTGACAATCCCCCAAAGATGGAAGAAATGGAACTCAGTGATTCCAATAAGTTCATCCGATATGAAGTTGGTCTTACCTTTGTAGGTGTCTGTGGTATGCTAGATCCTCCTCGTGAGGAAGTATTCGACTCCATCGTCCGCTGTCGTGCTGCAGGCATTCGTGTTATTGTCATCACTGGCGACAACAAAGGAACTGCCGAAGCTATTTGCCGAAGAATTGGTGTCTTTACTGAGGAAGAAGATACGACCGGTATGTCGTATTCTGGACGTGAGTTTGATGATCTTACCGTTGAGGAGCAACGTAACGCCGTGCGAAGATCTCGTCTCTTTTCCCGTGTTGAGCCTGCCCACAAGTCTAAGATCGTGGAATACCTTCAAGCTGATGGTGAGATCTCAGCTATGACTGGTGACGGTGTTAATGACGCCCCTGCACTTAAGAAAGCTGAAATTGGTATCGCTATGGGTTCTGGAACTGCTGTTGCAAAGTCAGCTGCCGAAATGGTGCTTGCTGATGACAACTTTTCATCGATTGTGTCTGCCGTTGAGGAAGGCCGTGCCATCTATAACAATATGAAGCAATTCATCCGCTACCTCATCTCTTCGAACATCGGTGAGGTGGTATCCATCTTCTTGACTGCTGCCCTTGGACTCCCTGAGGCTCTGATCCCTGTTCAACTTCTCTGGGTCAATTTGGTAACTGATGGTCTGCCCGCAACTGCTCTTGGATTCAACCCTCCTGATTTGGACATCATGGAGCGCCCCCCTCGCAAGGCCGACGAATCTCTGATCTCTGGCTGGCTGTTCTTCCGATATATGGCTATTGGTGTATACGTCGGTGTGGCCACCGTGGGCGCTTCAGCATGGTGGTATATGGTTGCGCCCGAGGGCCCTCATCTTACTTACTATCAGGTTACTCATCATCTACAATGTCTGGGAGACAAGGCAAACTTTGAGGGTGTTGACTGTACTGTATTCCATGATCCTCATCCAATGACGATGGCTCTTTCCGTACTTGTACTCATTGAGATGCTAAATGCTCTCAACTCTCTCTCTGAAAATCAATCTCTTCTTATGATGCCCCCATGGACCAACCTGTGGTTGTTGGGCGCAATTGCTCTCTCCATGTCGCTCCACTTTATGGTTCTTTACACCGATATCATGAACGTAAGTGATGTTTACTTTTTATTTCAAGGTCACTTGGCTCGGTATTCGAGGATTATCCACCGTGTTTGTTGAATGTCAGTTTGGTATCTCTACAATGTTCTGTTACAAGGGTCTTCTGCTACGTTGTATACTTGTACATGGCGGCTGTTGAACTTAATCATTTTTAATGTACCACAAAATTATTAAAAGACCTTGTTCTGGAGACGTTTTATTCCACAAGAAACTTCGTCGTCCAGGCCAACTATCGTTCTAACAGTTTGTTCTCATCTCTCTCTCTTTTTTCAGACTGTATTTAGCGTATGTGCTTTGAACACCGGGGAGTGGATGGCCGTATGCAAGATGTCTCTACCTGTTATTATTCTCGACGAAACTATGAAGTATATTGCCAGGACCTTTATTGACGGTACGAGCAAGAATGGTATGCTAGATGGGGCCGTACTGGTGGGCGTGTGGGCCATTTACTTCGCGGGTGTTCTTGTCTGGTGTCCATTTTATTAAAATCACACCTCAACTATAGCTATGCTGACAGCTGTCGTCCCCTCTCAGTTGGATGGATAGACAGACTGTCTCAGTCTTTGCCAGACTGATTTATTGTGGATCAATTTACCGTCTCTTGTTGCACAGTGTGGGGCCCCGCCTACCGTACACACCTACCGTGTACGCATTGGTTGATGATTGTCTTCTTGCAAGAAGCCCCGCCCACTACGTCTGTTTTTAGATACAACAACAACAACTCTCTTAGACTCACTGTCCATTTGCTATGCGCCCTACCCTATTGTATGGTGAATAATGAAAATCCTTACCTCCGCCCTCTCCCCTCCCCTTTGTATCGTGAGCTAATCTGAGCTCTCCTTCGATAGTGATTTGTGATCGCTGAGAAATTGCGCATTTTGCAAATCAATGCATGATGACTATTTTTATTATTATTAATAATATGATTTTCTTAAGAGATTCCAACAAACTGAATTCCAAAATTTTACTATTTTTATTCTTACTATCGTTACTCTTCATAGCAACTTCTCTCCGCTCGACTTTGACTTGAAATGTGGTTGGTGGTAAATTTAGTTTTGAAATTATTATCATTACCTCATCGTCTTTGTGCTGCAGTTTATTGTTGCACCTGTAATTATACGATTGTATGGCCTTGGGCCATTAAGCCGAGGTCCGGAGTCGTATCGTCTGTAGGACAGACACACGTGTTCTCAGATTGTAGTTTCCTCTCATTTTTCAATGAGGCATCTGGCTTCCAAGCCTTGTGTAAAGCCCATCTGATAGTGACCCGAGTGTGATTCTCTTAATGGATGAGGGATTTCCTTGACTATTAACCAACTTGTACGCCAAACCACAACCTTTGATTCGGTGGACGTTTGATACTCTTGAAGGGTTATGAGAAAATGTTGGAAGATTTTTTTGCGTCCCTAGACATGTTTCTTTCGTTCTGTACCACTGAATTCGAATATCTTCATCTCGGGTTCTTGCACCGCGAATCCAACCTTCCAAATGCTTTCTCCGCAAGCTCATTCAATTGCCCATATATACATACACCTGCTCGCCAAGCAGACAGCTTATCGATTTCTCATGTTATCGAAGTATTATCCATCAATCAATCACTGAGGTAAATCAATCCTCAGGTATATTCATATACCTTGTGACTCTGATGAAAGAAGATGTGGTGTCAGTGGCCCTCCCGCTTAACCTTAGCATTTCGAATCCCATCTGTAAAACGAAAAGTATCTATTTGTGAACTTGGTACAGATGGATAAAGCAATAATGTTGATAATTATTTGTAATACCAAATATGTATTATATCCACATGTTTTCGTATCTGTCATTATCTATGTCTGAACAAGGGCTGATCGGCGGCTGAGCTGCGAGATTGCACTCTTATCTCTGTCTCTCCCTCTCCTCATACGAAACATTAAATCAGTCGATAAGTGTATGCATATACGTGGCACTGTAATTAGGTTTATTTTCCCAATATTTCCTCGCGTTAATTATCTAACTATCTCTACCCCTCACTCATCCTCTATCTTCTTATCTGTATGCGTGTGTATGTTATCTGTATGGGTAATTGGCCGATAAGAGAGAGTGTGGATCAGTGTATTTTTTCCTTCCACGTTCCCCCTTTTTTGAATGTGGGTTGGTATCTCTTGACAAATGCTCGAGCCTAAACTATCTCATCTAGACAGACACAATAGAATTGCAACAATTGTCAAGTCTACCCATTTATCTCTGCTTTAAACGCATATGAGAGCCAGTATGAGTACGTGGACAGCAAGTCAAGCTTCAGTCATGTAAAGTTGAAATCTTTTATCTGAGAATTAATCTCTAACTTTCTATCTTAATATTGATTGTAATTATCTGAAAAATAAATACCAGTGAGAGTAAAGCAACAAGAGGAATTGAAGAAGCGAAAAAAGGAGTTTGCACAAGTTTTTGTGTGGTATCACAATGACCAGTTATGGAGATGTTGTCCTGGTAATTGAGATTATGAAGGTGAATCCTTATGATTTGTGTCCTTAATGGAAGCCAGCCACTGAGTTTCATATTAAAACTCCTGCCGCTTCCAAATTGTTTGACGTGATAGGAATTAAGTCGATTCAATGAGCAACATTTTAGAAGATGAGAGACTATATGAATATCCCATGGCCGAGCATCTGTGAAGGGATTCTGTCTAGTTCTACTCCCCAGTCCCTCGTAGTTATGCTAGTTACTTCCATTGTTATTTTTTACACGAAATGTACTTTCAACCGAGGTCTTTGAGTTCCGCTTAGTAATCCATCGAATCAATTAGTATTGAGCTTTGGATATTTGAAACCACTCATCAGTTTATTAGCATTATATATAATGTGTTTTTCTCTTCAACTTTGTTGTCTAATTATTTATCTCGGTTCGTATCAAAAGACTGTTCATTTTGTTGACTTTTAGGTTTTTGATTTTTTTCTAGTTTTGGTGTTGTTGTCGTATCTTTGCCACCGGGCACTCATTCGCAATCTAGTGAGAGTCTATACTTATAAGAAATTTAGTTTATTTTCAAATTATCGATCACAAATTAACTTCGATGGAGATCCCTTGGTGTCTATCACTTTGATATATTGTAGCGGTTGTCATGTTGGGGGGCTTGATGTAGTCTTAGCTGGTCACGGGGGCGTCGAACAGGCCCTCATTCTTCTCTGACTCCCCAGAAGGTTTATTACAAACACCCATCATCTGGGCTCAGGAGTGGCCCTACGAAGAGCCCCGTGTCCCTTCAGTATTTATCCAGTCCTTCCCCTCATGGCACCACTCACAAATCCCTGTAATAATAATTATGGCCCCTTTCATATTTACCATGGTATACCAATAAGGAGAATTGAAATTTATGTATCTTCCATTTTATGATTCCTTCACTTACCTTTTTCCATGTTTTATTTATAAATACGGTCTACACTGGTATGCTTTATCTATGGCATTTTCCCTGCAATAATTTCCATGTGTCTGTCCCAATATATATAGCACATCTGTGCAGCTGTTCTGGTATGGTGTTTGACCACGTAAAATTTTATTTTGTCGACCCTATCTCCCCCTCCAAGGACACCTCAAAATTCTTCACCCCCATTTCGTACCAGAATTTCATATTGACAAGGATAAGATTCCTTCCTCCCTATGTTCTCTGAGAGAATCACTAGGACTTGATAAGAGATAATATGAAGATAATACCTGCCACATTGATTGATTCGTTGATCGTTGTTGTAGACGAGAATAAGATGGCAGGCCCACCCCTGGTAATATATACAAATGAAGAAAACAGGTAATTGCAAACGGCTGTTTATTATGTCGCTCTGAAAACAGATTTTTGCTGAGCGAGTGACTAAGTCAGAAAGATTACTATCCACCTGGTCGATAAGGACCGACGTTATGTACAGTGTGCGATAAACATTCATTCGAGCAACAATAGATAACAAGGAGAAGAAAGAAAGAAGATGGAGTTGTTTCGTGTAAATACTATTTCACCTAAACTCAATAAACAACTACTAGCGAGGAAATGATGATGTCGATACCTCATACAATGAAAACAATTGAGAGAAGAGTGCTTACCGATTGTTATGGGGAAAGAGTAATTTCTTTGGAAGAAGAATGTAATCGGATGAGAAGACGAAGTTGGCAACCATTGAATGTCAATAGACTGCGTGTCAAGGCAGACAGACACCTTGAAATCAAGCACGGGTGTGGAGTACTCTGTTTGCGAGCGAATGTCTGAAAGATTGCATGGAGGAAGCAGAGGAATGTCGCAAGGAACTCTATATGAATTAGATGATTCGATTAGACAGTGAATTTTGTCACGAGCATAAAAAGTCGTTTGTTTTTAGCAGAAGGGAGCAAGACTTGCGGACGGACACTAAAATTTAGTGTGGCTACCGACGTGGCAGGATGTTTCAGTCCTTAAAAGATAGAAAAATTTGATGTCCGTCAGCCCGTTGTGTCTCTTCGTAGAGATAGCTCAGTTCCACATAGATTCCCTTGTCGACCTAGGACTCCCGCTAAACTCCTTGGTATCAATCTACGTAAAGTATGGAATTACTATTGTCGTAACCCCTAGCAACATAATTATTGCTGGTGAATCAGCACGTGTGATTTGAATATAACTCAAGGTGGCTGGCATCGGACGCGTAATTGTAAGATGATGCGCTGCCATTTTGCCCGAGTGGTGTGTCTCAAGTTGAAACACCCCACGTGTACCCCCGGTACACACGTGTATGAGGTTCAGCAAGAGTGTGCCTCCTGCACCACGAAGAACCACCTGCAAATGCCCGATGGATTTAAGCAAAGAAATATATATCAAAAGTAAAATAAATGCTATTCGACTTTACTACAAACGTCTGTTGTTACTTTCCCGCCTTCGACACTGGTCTACCGTCTAACCCCCTCATGCACCTACTTCCGTGCCGCAACAACCCCTCAACCTTTACCACCCTAGTCTACCTACACGTAGTCCTTCAAATGCACATCCATACCCTTGCAAACCCCCCTCTTCCTCCCTTCTTATTTCCCAACCTTGTTTGTCCCTCTCCTACTCTGTACATGGACAGCTACGTTCATGGAATCCTACATTTCAATCTCTCATGGTCCGTAGTTCGTCTTCTTGTTCAAGTAAGTTGTCAACAACGTGGTGTTCTACATTCTACACCAGTCTACCTTCGTCTGCTATCTCTAGCTTGTTAGGCTTAACATTTATCTAACGCCTGCCGTGGCTGTTGTCGCTTGGATTTTTGGAGAATCTTTGCGTTCTTTAGATACTTTTCTCTTGCAGTTTTGCCGTTAAAGACGTCATTCTTGCCATCAGAATCATTAACTCGGTGGAGCTGTGATGGTACAAAATGTGGTTAACTCTGTATAGCTCATGTTATGTGACAACCACTCATGATGGCTTAAATTAACAAATCTGTTAGCAATGTAGTTCTCTTTAACTAATATATAATTGATTGGGTTGATGACTATGAATATATTTACTGGGGACACGCTATTTTATTAGTTGACGTATTCTTTGCATGGTATCCCATAGAGAGGACGTATGGGATTATTTTACCATTTTAACAAATTGCATGCCTTTAGCCCCTGATGCGTTCCGGAGCCGCAAATGGTAGCCTGAATGGTACCACGTCAACCTGCATTCATCCCTCCGCACCATGACATCCAATCCAATTCATCTTAACTAATGTTCCGCAAAATGTGCATCTTCAATACAACTTTTACCTTGTAATCCAACTCTGTTAACTGCATTGCTACTGTGCATCGTTGGTGAGTAATTATATAACAATTTAACTCACATTCTCTAACTTTTTTTTGTTCCACGTAGATCTTTGCGATGAAACGTGTTTTGTATATTTGGATTTTATTTGATGTCGATATATTTATTGAGTAAATTTATTGCTAATTTGAAAATGCAGTCAAGTTTTCTAGTCTTGAGAATTGCCTGACAATATGAATCCGTTCCTACTAATTCTGGCAACAATTATGATAAAACCCCCCAATAACTGAGTTGATTTAAATTTGCAGTGTCTCTCGCAGCTTGAGTGCAGGACACCATCTGGTTCCTGATATTCAGTATAGCTGGAGTCTACGAAGGAGGAGTCTCTCATCCTGGACTAGAAGAAGGAGGAGGGCCATTCAACATTTTAACCTTCTGATTGAAAATGGAACATTATCGTTGCAATAGATGTCATAATTATCATCTATTGTCAACCTCTCCTCCTCCTCCACATGTGTAGAAGAGCTTCTTGTTCCAATCAGTGTCTCATTCTCTACATTGGTTCCGTTCCTAGAGGGAGAGTACAATGTATCTACACCAAGGCACTCATCCCAATATTATTTATTATATAGTTCGATTTTAAAATTAACTCCAGATTACAATCCTTTTACCCCCCATATCACACCTTTCTTGTTTCTTGGTTCTCAGCCAGAAGAAACCAACAAACACAAGAAGAGATTAAATGTCAACAGTGTTTTGTTTTGCAAGCGATAATCTGTGTGAAAGTATGTCTTTCGTACTGGGCTGATGGTCTAGGTGGGGAAGGGTGTTGCTTGCAGACGAGCTCGTGTTGCAAGTACACCTGAATACCCTCTCCACTTCTGTCTGGGTTACGCCTAGTGGAATATCTTTGTTGCCTAGTCGAGTTCATTGACTTTTGCATCAGAGTGTTGTATACATGTAGCAAGAAATTTAAATTGATGACGACACACATTCAACAACCGAAATACTAAACAAACAAATAAACTTGCAATAAACGACTCTATTGTTAACTATTCACTGTTTTCATTATTACTCTTTTTACAATTAGAGAAGTTTGTGTATGATCTGGGTGAAATGGGTAGAGCGCCTTCTTGTAAACAATTCTTATAATCATTCTCGAACGGTAATGAGCAATACTCCAAACAAGCAAGGAAAACGATGTGCATCTGAACTAGTTGTGCTTTGGCACTGTTAGAAGAGGTGTTCTGCCCAGCCACAACCGTTTATCTAGCAGCGCTACGATCATGCAAGGTGAATAATTACTCATCTGGCTTTGAAGATTAATTACTAGCTGATTTACTCTCATTTTACAAAATATTGTTTCGTTTTTTGGTTCTCTTGCATTTCATTTGGCTATCTAATACTCCAATAACCCACCATGGTTGCTCTGCTGTGTCTCGTCAGGTTATTAACAATTGTATAACTAAACTCGTTGTGCAAATACTTGGATTGGGAGCATAAGTATAATTCGGCATTTTGACCATGCCTTTTGTTTTTACAATTTATACGGGTTGCACCCTGTTGGTTTTAGCATGGTGTCTACTCAGTATTTGATGTAAGCTATTTGCATACAGTTATCTTCCATGCAGTTATCTCGAATTCCATGTCGCTTATGTCTAAACATGCGGTTATAACATTGTATGTATCTTCCTTTTAATCAATACCACAACATTGGTCCCGATTGACCACAATGGGATTAATACTATACACCCAGTGTGACGCAATCCATGCTATTTATTTATTTCCAAAATTTTATACGTAGCTTATTTATGTATTACTTACTTTCATTGTGCCTTGTCAATTTATACATTGATACAGTTGGGCAAAGTATGATAGTACAATTCAAAGCGTGCTACAGGTTATTACCCAGGCAAGATTTTGGAGTACTACATTTATGGTTCGATACCGCAAACACGTCTTATTTAATTCATGAATGTAAAACACTTATTAGCAGCTGTATTTCTGAAAATATTATCCCAAACAAATATATGAGAAGAATAAACAACTAATTCCTGTATGAAGTGAATAGTTCAAAATTTGCATCAAAGAAAGTTGGAGTGACTTATGATACTTTGAAAAGAAAGGAGAACGATAATATAATAGTGATTATGATGGTATTATAATTCATTTGCCATTCTCACCTATGTCAACAATAGCGAAATTCAATTACTCAATGACACAGCAGCTCTATGAATTCATTATTTAAAATAGCTTACCTTACACATGATTGATTGATTGATTGCTTAGTACATTATGGGGAATGATATGATTAAATAAATGAGGCACACTTCGAAGTTGAGGACTAAGATTTGAAGAGGAATTGCGCATACAGGAAGGCAAAATGGATAGAAGTATCTTGAGAGAAGGAAGAAGATGATGTCCACAGGCAAGCACAAGATAAAATGCAAAGTTTTAATTAGATTTGATGATATGGACCAATGATGATGATGGTAAAATGGTATGTATTATGTAATACAGAGTGTAACACGGTAGGCCTAATTGGCGCCCATAGCTTGCGTGGTTGAGAATGGAATAGAAAGGTGGTGGCTGCTCACCTAGCGGATGGATAAAATGAAAAACATGCGCATATGCGGGTAGATCTCAGATATGAATTATGTAAGTAGATAATTATAGGAGTTAGCATATGAATGGTGGATAATGGAAATCACTGGATTCGAGGGTCGGAATCTGGCGATGGGGAAGATGGGTTTTTAGCCACAACTAAGAAAATAATCGTGAATGCTGGGTAACGGCTAAATTACGTAAAAAAGTGTTGATTTTCCGTAGTTTAGAATCGAAAAAAATGCATTGAATGGGTTTTTGAGTGAATTCGTGCGATTGCGGAATGGGAAAAAATTGTGGAAGAAAAGAAAATGGCGAGATAGGCGTTTTTTGACATAGCTATATATATATATATATATATATATATATACATATTGTATACATATATATTAAGTTGATTGATATATATAGACATAAGGTATATATGTATATCTTATCAGATCTTATATCAGCTCAGATATATACATATATATATACAGAGTTCGGAAAAGTACTTTTAAAATGTACTTCAAGTCCAAGTACCAAGTACTTCGAAAACGTGTACTTCAAGTCCAAGTACCAAGTACTTTCAAAAATGTACTTCAAGTCCAAGTACCAAGTACGTTCGGAATGTACTTGCAAGTACAAGTACATTTTCAAGTACATTACCAAGGAAAGCTGTCGCGAAATTGAAACATAAAGCTTGCGTCAACCCGTCTTTGATACTGATCGTTAATTTAAATTCTATGGGAATTTAACCATTGCGCAAGGTATCCATCAAATAAAAACAAGAATTATAATGAATAAATTATTTTTGTAATATTGATTAATCGAAATGTAAAGAAGGAAGAGCTCCAAATTATGATAACTGAAAATGTATGGTCCAACAGCATTTGATCGCACAGAAATGAAGGCTTAGTACCTAAGATATAAAATAAGTCGTCATGAAGAATTTGATTTCAGTTTTTTCAATTCGCTCACTTAAACGGGTTCCTTTGACTGCTAGTAGGATGTCTGCATAACAGTCTAATTTTATCACTGGCGCAGAGGGTGGAAAGATAGTATCTTGATGAAAAGTTTTTATTTCAGTCCAGATGATGCATCATGTACATTACTCGACGAAATATAATGACGATGAGAGTTCGTTCCTTTTACTTCTCCGAATTATTGTTTCACAGATTCATATGGAGATGTAACTCTTCACAGTTTTTCATGGATGTAATTCATATAACTATTAACTTTCGAATACAATAGTTAATTGAGTGCGAAAAGTAAAATCAAAGTTGGTAGGTCTGCACGATAACGATAAAGCGATTTGTCTTAAGGAAACATGTGCTTTCCAAAGAAAGTTCCCGCAAAATTTGGCTATCAATCGCTCAAAATACGTCAGAATCAAACACCATAACAGTTTTCTGATCATCCTCAACTAAATTACATGAAGCAACAAACATATAAATAAAGTTATACATTTACATAAGGTCCGTGCAGTTTCAGGGAAGTACTTGAATATCGTGTACTTGCAAGTACAAGTACACAGTTGCTCAAGTACAAAGTACCAAGTCCAAGTA
>JAQFXQ010000003.1:0-20520 GCA_034693645.1 Pergamasus crassipes | reverse complement strand
TTAACCCCCTGAGCGACTTTTCCATCTATCAAACCAAGATTTGTCCATGAACAATCCCTGTAGATGACCTCCAACCTTATCGAGCGAACTGCGGCTAAAGAATCACTAATCACTTCGTTATAAAATTACCCACTCGTAATAGAAAACAAAATTAAAAAAAAATTCGTATCTTGGCAACAATTACAACCAAGCTCACTTTTAACATTGCCCGGCTGGGTTCTGCTTTTTCTTGCGCCTCTCTGAACCCTGAATGGCTTTTCTGAGCTTGATGAATTCGTGGTACTGAGAAGCAACCATTCTCAAGCACCCCGAAAACTCGCAGTGAATTGGATTTGACATATGCGGCCCCCAACCTAGAAGACCCATTGCCATTGACAATGAAAAAATCCTGGAGCACTAATTCGACACCTTCTACCCTTCTACAAAAAAGAGTCAAATTTCCACGTTGAGCAAGTATCTTTGCACGCAATACCGCCTTCCATAACGGTTATACAAACATTATGACCAGATCTTCTCAATTCGTCCTCCTCTCATGCAAGATTTCTCAAAAAGAAATACTTCTTTAACTTCCAAGCAAACAAAAACGTCAACTTGCAGGTGCCACCTTCACGCCGCTTCCTCTATTATATACAAGTTGTGTTATTACACTCGAGCTCATATGATGCATACGCAGTTCGTTCGATATGCGTGATAGGAATCGCCTTACGGGTGTGGCCGCAATTCTCGATGGAGAATTTGGCATATCCTGTGAGGATCCCTCGGCTACTTCTAGTTGAGATAGAAACCATCTGTAAATCTAGATAATTGGTAAAAATTTAACTTAACCGAGGCGTCTGAACAGCTGCAGACCGACCTCCTAGAAAAATTGAATCACTCCGGAACTGATTGAAGTAAATCCAAATATCTCAACAAGCGCCTGGTGCACATTTACATCTTGTGTCACTAAAGGTTGGGTCATAATTTCATCATACTTCCGCGCTAAAAGTCGTGTCCTTTTACTCAAATATGCATTAAATGTTCTGAAAACCATATAAGATGAAAATCAACAGAAGCAATCTGATATCTACATCAGGTAATGTCTATAAATGTTCCTTCTACGCTATGCCATATTCAGTCAACACAGTTGACCGCTGCCCAAGACAAGACGACTGTGCATCCGCTACTCTAGATTCAGTTCGTATAAATCAATTTCAAACCAGACGACAAAAACAAATGCTAACGTTTTCTACTTCCTCGACAACCCTAAAAACGTCCCATCGCCCCCTGTTGACGATTGTTGAAATCACTATTCGCCCCTACATACAAATTTCCCGCCCAAATTCCAGATAAATTTCCCATTTATGCCTATCTTTCGATTCTATGGTTACAGTGCCAGAACTAATGTTGTGCAATAGAGAGGCCCCCACTGGAACGGTTGATGATTGATCTTGTGGTGCTAGAACGTCCGGTTGTGTAGTTCCTGGTTGAGGTATCTCTCTCTCTCTAAGCCCCTTTCCCGTTTTTTAACAACAACAACCATTTTGTATAACTAACTTGCTTTTTGCAGAGTTTACCATTTAACTAACTATTCTCGTACGGATATAATTCTTATTCTGATAGTTATGATTACAATTAGTCAGAAAAACTGACAACTGTTGAATTTTTAGCAGAATTATTGATAACATTTTTAATGTTGTTTAAGGCTTGTGACTTGGAAACGTTTAACGTTTCCGACAATGACCCCGTCCCCTAGAATAGGAAAAACAGGAACACCTTGTTCCAGGACATCTAAGTATCGGATGAACAGTCGTGCAATTCCCAACAAGAAAGCCGCAATTTTTAACTTAACATCAACGAACAACTTCAACATCGTCCATCAAATCAAATACTAACATAATAACATAACAACCTTTTTTCAAAACCAAAACAATATGCCGAACCTTATTGATTTAAGCGATGTCACCAACCAAAATATCTAACCATACTTTTCGCTATCAACTAATAATCAATTATCAATACAATACGTGTTCACCATTCATGTTCATCAGAGAAACCGCTATTCACCATGCATTCTACATGCCGCAAGCCATCTTTCGTTTCACTGCATACTATACATCTGTCACTTCGTTCTTCGTCCGAGAAGAGCGGGAAAACAAAAATGCAATAACATTTCTACAGATACAATTTTTTGCTAACGATTTCGTTCGTACTACTTATATGAAGGAAAACAATAAGAAACTTAACGCAAGTTTTTAAACAATGTCGTCCAATTCCCAACCGAAGCATCTGAGGTAAAAATTTATTTTCCCACGGAAGATGAAAATCTTCACTTTTTCTCTCGACAACTACAAAAAAAAGCGCCAAACCCGCATTCCCGAAATAGTATTTAGAAGCAAATTTTGTGCTTTCTATTTTCAAGAGAGTTCTCCCTTGAGTCCCTCAGATGAATGTTGTGAAATTTTCAATTGTTTGCCCCGTTTCTTTAATTAACAAACTGATTTCTCTCTTTGTACACGCCCAATAAATGCCTCTATTTCCCCAAACTGTCCGTCGAGTGGAACGCCATCTTACCTCTGAACCGAATCCTCACCAAAACTTTTGAATATTAGTTTTGATAATTTCATGTCATATATTTGAAATATCTAAAAGCCCCAAAACTACCTCTTGCGTTTCACGTTCCACTCGAAAGAGTTGTGCTGTAATATAGATACACCTTGTTCACGCTATGAATCCCTTTCAACAAGTTATTGCTCTGAAGAAATGAAAGATTTCATCGTTGTTGCTACTATTCTATATTTTTATACATACGCATCATTCTTGTATTACCTAGGAAAAATCAACATTTGCCAAAATGTCGCTAAAATCTGTTGTTCTTTCATCACTACTAAATCAACGGAAAACAACATAAAAAATCAACATATATTTATAATATGTGTACTACCAAACGAAAGCTATTGAACATATGAATGATATCAATTCTTCGGAAAATATGAACCGTCACCATATTATATCATTGCAAGCAGCCACAAAAAAAAGCCTGCCACGCCGAAAACCTCGAACGGTTTTCGCAAAATATCAAGTACCAGACAATGCAGTAAAAACCAATACAGACCAAAAACGCTCAGCTATCAATAAACCATTAATATCGACATACATTAACACCAAAAAAACAAAAACCGGAAGACGATAAGCAGACAAAAGCAACCCTAAACTAATACGGAGAAACATTCGATTTACTTCGCATGTTACTCGATGATATTGGACACTTTTTGACCATTTTGTGTCAAATCACCAACTACAACTTGAACAACTTCAAATCGACGCCCAGAATGTCTGAAAAAATTCAGAACTAATTATACCATCTGTCTAAAGGAACGAAGCCAAAGCCTTTATCTCTTCCAAAAGCTATATCAAGGAGACAATACATACAAGCAACAACAAACCAAAAGCAGAAAGCCGCAAAAACGCATGCAACAATGTTGAACCATACACTACCATATCAACAAACTCGCCTATACCCCCAGAACCCCAATCATACAAACACGCCATCTTTACCTAACCAACCCCCTCTAACTACCTCAATCCCCCCCCCCTCAAACCTCGTGCTACGCCCAATTCAAATAACCGCAGTCTGAACCCAAGCCAAAACCCCGAATGCTCAGCCACCATTTATTACCATGAATCTTCTACCTCCGATTAACCCCAATCACATACACCTATCCAACATCCATTTCCCGCTGCCAATCATCTTGGCTTAAACGCCTTTTTAACCATCCGTCCCCCCCATGTCCATTGCCTTTTTCTAAATCTTAAACCGCCTTTCAATAATCTTCAAATTTTTCTCACCCATTCTCTCCAATTTCCTTCTTACCTGTTCAACCCACAGCCTAATTGCCTACCTCCTTTCCTCAATTACACCACTCAACTTATGCTTCCAGTTCATATTTCAAATCTACCTCCCCCGCCTACTCTGCTGAATCAGCATATTGCCCTTTTTGCGAAACTGAACTATAACACCGATTATTGTGTACCCTGAACTTTTTCACTTCTTTTCTACTTACAAAACCCCCACCCATACCCATCTAAAGCCGATCTTCCTCCAAACCTCAAACCAACTTTAGATCTAGGAGAGAAGAACAAGAAACCGAAATGGATTCTATTTCTATACCTTGTCGGAATCAACGACAACCATGCAATACAACGTAACATCCTTACCAATACAATATAACCATTATAATCGTAACCAAAGCATACTTAAACTTGAAGTAATATTTATATCAAGAAAAACAAAACGAACCACTTTTCGAGTTTCTGACACTTCCACTTATTTCTTCTCCTTCCTTCCTTTTTACCTTGTCAATTGGTACGAGCGGGTATTGCATTTCGTCTGCCCGAATCTCGTACCTTGTGACACTTTTCTCTCTCTACAAACTCTCAGCCTTTCATGATTTAGTCTAAACCAACCTTTCCTACTACCACACACCCTTCTACCTACCACTCTTCCAACCTCTAGGAACTAAGGAACAGATACCTGTTAGAGATCAGAGATCTAGCTATCGTAGAAATACGAAAAAATGAAGGATAAATACACAAGAGCAGAGAGCCTCGAGACTATCTAACGACCGAGTTCGAGGTGCTCACCCGAGTTTCCCAAAACACTCCATACAATCGACAATATCTCTCTTTCTACTATCTTTAAGTAGAATTTGAAGAACATATTCCCGGGCTTTTTAGTAACTCAAACATCATAAGAGAACTAAAACAAATTACATGCCCAAAGACTACCCCAAATCCTGTAAGAGCATACATAGTCTAGTCCCCTTTTAGATCAGATGGGCTAATATACACTCCTAATTAAGACTTTCCCGACATAACAAGAGAAGATTCCCAACAGCTGAAAATGCCTTTTCCCTATCCAACCTCATATCATACAACTGATACAACCTTATTACCCTTTCCCATTCAACAAACCACCCCATGACCACCACCTCCCCTTTGCTTCTCCTTTTACACCGCAACAGAAACACCACCACCCCCCCACCACAACCCCCCCCCCCACCTCAAAACAATGCTTACCCCTTCCTTCCTTACTTACAACGCCGCGTGCTTTACCGATCCGTCGAACCCCAACAGTCAGACAGCCGAAAGGCATAGAATCATGCTCGAATTTTTCGCCTGATATAAACTTAAATTTACAGTCAATTCTTCAATTACGAAGCAACAGTATTTAAGAGAGAACAAATGACTAGTAATTTGCTTTAGAGTTGCTGATTCTCGCTCCATTCAATCGCAGTGAGGTTCATTGAAATCAGTGAACTTTTACGCGACGAAAACAGTGATTTTCTAATCGAACACGGATGTTTAATGACTTTGGCAGAATCATGAATTTCATCGTTAGCTCCATCTTGATGGAGTTGACATTTGGAAGAAACCGAATCTTCGGAATCTTCTTTTCTGCCCGTCTAAACCGTGAAATCAAGCCTATTCATCACGCCAGTAGACAGCAATGCAAATTAGAAGTTACAGAAGGACAACACTCAGTGAGTCTTTGAAGAAAATTTTAACAGAACTTCATTTTCATCGCTTCCATAGCAGAAGAAAACGCTTCGAGATATAGAGGGGTTCGACGCCTCGCGTTCTATACTTCCTGTTTCAAACTAATAACAAACATACAATAAACGTACAATACACACAATAACAATTAAACAATAAGATGAACTCATTATTCGCCAGAAATACCAGATTAAAGACGATTCAAGAACTATTAAGGCTAACGTACCCAACGCACACGCAGATACATCTTAAACCTTACCTACAGCCATTTTGAAGAAAAAATGCAAAAACAAACAATTCAGATTTTACTTAAACCATTTGTTAAGAATTGTTTCTCTGTCGAAAATACCTTTCAGTGCCTAAATCGGTACTAACTTTGAGTCTGTGAAAATTCGTTGAAACATCATAAGGTTTCTTCCTAACTTTGAAAAAAATTATCAACTCGACTTTTCCTGATTGACATTTTTAACATCAAAATGAACGTTTTTACAAGGCGCGAAAGCCTGATCTAATCGGATTTTGTCACCAACCTGCGTTCATAAATCAGATTCAAAAAACGACCATTTTAACAACACAAGCCCACAAATAATTCGCTCATAACATTAACGAGTATACGATACTAAATTCAAATCTCAACATCAGCCAATTAACGTAAATTGGACCCCGAAATTTGTTAACATTGACACAATCGATTTGTGCGACATAGATGAAAAGCAAAATTGCGGACAGAAGAGAAGCGGCTCTTCGGAGCGTCTGCTGGAGCCTGTGGCCGAAATGGGAAAGTTTGTTATTTTCAATACCAAGACAACAAAAAGGGTGAACAAAAGGTGACTGTTGGTGCTTCTACATTCTCAAACAAAAACAAACCTCAATACTAGCAGAAATATTCTCTTGAACGAAGAAAAACATGAAACACGGATGAAACGAAATGAGTCATTGTACGTTTTTTTGACGAGTTATTTGAACATTTACTGTTCTACAAATGGATCTTAACCTGTCTATCATGAGCCGTACTTCTTCAACCTTCTCTTTGTATCTCCCATACTAACCCCCAATACCCCGTTACACAATTATTCAAACTAACAAAAATCCATCCATCAGCAGACAATTAATTTAACAAATAACAACAGCATGATACCTCATGTATGAACAACGCAAACAATACAAATCTCTTCTCTCGAGCTCAAGAGCAACTTTGGGGAATCCTCTAATATAAACCCAAACTTACAATAATTAATTGAATATATACACACACCATTGACCTAACGGCTATATTTGGCCGTTACAAATCGAACCAGCTCAAAACACCCTCTCTCTCTCTATGTAACACACAAATAATAATACTAATTATAGATCAACTTAATTACAGCAATCAATCAATCAAATTAATATAACTCACATTAAGACATAAACGCAGACCCATCCAACAAACCCGGTATAACCAATGTGGAGTATAAAATTATAAAGGTTTATGCTCTATAGTTACCACCTGGTTATTACAAAGGAGTTTAGCTTCAGCCGAGCATCTATACAGAGTCTTCACGCGATTGGTGAAAAGAAAACCATATTTTAGTGATTTGACCACCATCTCAAATCACACACAAATGAAATGTGGAAATTCTTTATAAATAACACCTTCAAAAGCATATTATAACCCAAGATCATAAAATATGCGAATAACAACATAAAAGCTACGAAATAATATCAAATAACACGGATACGAAATAAATGGAACTAGAGTGACAACTGAATCCACAGATATGAGTCAAACGCCTGAGCAGTTTTGACCCACGCCAAAGCTGTTCAGTTGACACTAATAATTACTGAAGTCTACACCCCTAACTGAAGGATTCCTTACTTCCGAAGAAGGCCGATAATTTTTAAATCGAGTAATAACATTTAAGATTAACTAAAACTAACTAACTATCTAACTAACAGAAACCGGTCCTAACTCCCTAATCCATAACTAGAATACATATAATACGTTGGATAAAAAACAAAAGCAACGGTTTGGTAAGGCAATTCAACCTCAGGTTGACGTTCAGTCAAAAACACAATTTTGTTTTGAAACAACGTCCAACTTCGTTTAGGATATTTTAGAATAATTTCTTCTCTTTATCTTCTTAAAAGGTGATAGACGAATTGACCTTCTTCCAGCGGAAACAAAATCAAACGTCACAATGGAACGGAGTTCCTGCGTTAAAAAAAATCTTAAAGCCAAAATTTCGTCCAAAACTTGAGACAAAATTCACCAAGTGACAAAAAGCTCGGTATGGGAACGATCGTTCCCAACAAATGTGGGACGGGAAATCTGCAGTAACGACTCCATTTTGAGCTGGAGTCAAGTTATTCCTTTACGTATGTGAGAAATAACACATCCACGTGTGGAACAAACAAAACAAAAACGAGATTTAAAATCAGAAAACACATTATTGCGAATACAAACAAAGACTAAACAAGCTTCTCATTATTCTTGAGAACACAACGAGCAGACTATTGATACAATTACATAACAATTCTTCATCTGTGACTCTCCCAGTCTCACTAACTAAACCTTTCTAATTACCTACTTGCTCCTTCATCACAATAAATGAAAGGAAAGGCATGAAACAGACTGAATAATATTAATCAAATTAATATTAACCATCGTGTGTTTTAAAAACACACAAAAAATTAACTTTACGAAGTAAAGACACAAACAAAAGTGAAACAATAATTTCAACCGCAAAGGAGATCAATTGAGAAACTTGGTGATACCTAGACGAACCTCGATAACGACGTAGACGGCGAGGTAGAGAAAAATAGCAGACAATTCACCGTCGAAATATGATCATTCGAACGGTCGAACAGAAAGAAGTAGTGTATCTCTAAGATACTTAAAAGTACTTAAAGACTAAAGAAGAATTGTTTGCAGAGAGATTTTGATATACTTGACTTGATTAACAACAGTCGTATCTCTTCCTTTACAACCGACCTCGGTCTGTCCAATTCTGTCAGTACGTCCTATGTTTTGTGTTATACTCCTTATCTTATAACGAGTTTACACTCAAATACCAACAACAACTTTTAACTTCATCAAATGTTGGTAAAATCAGTTGGTTGATTTTGTTATGGACGTTGAAAAACCGACGTCATTTATCATAATTGTTCTTTTCAATTTCATCAACACAGATTATTTCTATATCTCCCCTTCTGCCTTTCAACTTGAATTCTAACTGTCCCTTTGTATGTGTCTGATCTGTCTATCTTGTCTCTTATTGTGTCTCTTAATCTGTCTTTGATGTAACAACAAACTCAATGTACATTTTTATACACGTGTGATTTCTTCAATTATGTGTAAACACAACCAAGAATAAAACTACAACATTTTGTCTTATCGACAAACTGTGAAAAAAATACTCTGAAAAAAAACTGTGAAAATATAGTGGTGTGATTCGATGTATATCTATCTATTCTATCGAAAGAATACTCTTCTTTCCTCACAAAACCAACGGCTACTATAGCCGTTACTTCGAAGCAGAGTCCATCCAAGACCGTAAACCGAAACCGTGTTTCGGTGATGCTGACCGTTTCTAATATAAAGACATCCTAGGGATATCTCCATCAAAATTGACAAGTACAATGCTTTCTACACAAAACAAATCAAACACACCTTACAACAATTAATCTTTCAAGAGATATATTATGACATTGAGCTTACTAATTAAAACATTACTACCATCAACAAACAGCAAGACAGTGGCAACGAACAAGATCTAAATCACAACAACAACACCGAGTCAGAATAATTTCAGATACAACAAGGAGACCATCGAAACACCATCAAGATTACCATCAATAAACAAAAAAAAGGGAAATCTAACGAAGACTGACAGTGAACTTACCAAAATAGAACGAAAAACATTACCAATTAATAGGAGAGGAAAAGCTTTTGAAAAACATGTCCAGCTATAAACGTGAACACCAATTACACAAACAAACGGACAACAAGCCGATTATGCATCTTAAACAGCCATTATACATCTGATTTTCAAACAACAACATCAACAACAATTACAGACAACAATTACCACCAACAATTACAGACAACAATTACCATCAACCATTACACTTGAAACCAATACAACTTACCAATAGGTTTAATAATGCCATCAAAATACATCCATCAACCATCGAACCAAAACCAGTAACGATACCATAATTTTTACAAAATACCCAATGATGCAAGTTAACGCTCATAACGTCCTAACGAGCACGTTTAACTTCAATTTTTACTTTATGTTGATCTAGCGAACAAACCAAACCAACCAAGATGTTATAAACACATGTTGTGATATTAACAACCTCCATTTGCACCTTTCGTAAAAAAATAATAGTCAGATTTTTATTTCTTTGAAAATGTAATCCCAACCTCCGTGTTAAACACAAGAAGCCTCGGTTTTTCTGTCGAGTGAGACGGAGGCCAATGAAAACGTATACTTTCCTCGAGAAATCCAAACAATAATATAATATTTTATACCGTAGACACAATATTCCATCACAAGCAGAAACAACTAACTAACCACGTCGTCCGCTTTCTATCCAGCAGACGATGTTGAAAGGCGAAACGCTACTCCGCGGCAATTTCGACCCGCGGAGTCCGACAAGCAGAGAACACTTTTCCTAACAAAAAATCTATTTAATAATACATTACGTTTAACAAGAAAAAAAAGCAGAAAACTTTGAAACGTAAAAAATGCTATGAAATCGTAGAGAGCACTGATTAGCTGAGGCGTTAGCACAAAACAGAGAGTTAATCATATGCTAGAGTTGTTGAGGTGAAGAAGAAGTTATGTAACACGAAGACTCAATCGCTCGAAGGTAATTTACCATCCCCTTCGATAA
The DNA here is from genome assembly GCA_034693645.1 of Pergamasus crassipes. Taxonomy (NCBI): domain Eukaryota; kingdom Metazoa; phylum Arthropoda; class Arachnida; order Mesostigmata; family Parasitidae; genus Pergamasus; species Pergamasus crassipes. Next base: position 10,104 of record JAQFXQ010000003.1, on the reverse strand, counting down.
TTGTCCTCGGACGATTAAAGGAAGCGGTGTTAGCTGAAGTCGTCAACTTCTTTAAGTCCATTTTCCCCGCCTTTCGTTATTGCTAAAAAACAAAACCAACGCAGGTTTTTACCCGTTAACATTCAAAAAAAGTAATGCAATTTTCCAGTTATGCAACCCGATCGAGCGTAAAATAAAAGATTCATTCTGAATCGCTATCCCCGCGTCCATCTGGGACGTGGGGGGTTTTCGCCTCTTCAAAATTGCATCCTTGCCGTTCTTGCCAACCTGACGCGCAAACTTTAAAACCAAAATACCAACGCCGTGGAAATTGCAGTTGATTTGCAAATCCCAACCTAAAATCAACCAACATTTCGTTCTGTTCGAAAATATGATTCAAGTTTGCCTTTCTCCTTGATTGTTGTAGATGTGATAATTTACCAATGACGAGAGTAACAATCCGTAAAACCTTTTTGAGTGAGAGGAGCACCGTTTTACATCTCGACGGTGCATCCGCTCGAGGAGAAGAACAATTCGTGAATGCCGTTATGCAGTACTTAGGACATGTAGATCTTCAAGTCAGACCAGTCCGCTTAGCTGAATTGCAGAACCGCAAATTGACATAAACGTTGTCCAAGTTTTTAACAAACAGAGTCAGAGTCGTATTTCACATTTTAAGAGCAGTCAGTGTTATTACCAAGCAAATGAAAAAGTTTCTAGAAAAATACAGAATGTTTCATAGAATTGAAGAAGACGATATTAAGGGCAGTTTAAGTACAGATGGTAGCGCCATTTCTCAGATGATGCTGAAGAGTCGAAGCAGCAAAACAGGTGTTTGCAGGCGATCCACATTGGGCGACCGGCTGTCCCTACTCGTTATTATTATTACTATTAAATATCACGGTGAATATATATAGAAAAAAATAATACTAACTATACTATACTATATTTGAGTCATTTTGTAAAACCTGCAATTTTTCACAGCAGAGAACCCTGGTGTCATTGTAACGTACAGCCAGCATGCACACCAGATAATTATGTATTTCCTCTCCCCATTTCTGTCGGATTCATCTTTTTCACAGACACAACACAGCAAGTGCAACAAATAACAAAAATCGCGTTTGTTATTATCACGTTTTGGAGATAAGATTAATTAAAAACAAACCGGGTTAGTGATTTTCTAGAGGTTTAAACTATGGAAAAATCGATAAGAAACTCCCCCCAGTCGACAATTGTTGATATCTTTATCAACAAGATTTAACTCCTTCCTTCGATAATAGGAAATATTTGTTGTTAGTAAACAACAATCACTCCCCTCTCTCTCTCTCCCTATTTGTAACTTACAAAAACATTTGAGCTTTAGTATCCCTATATATGTGTACCTGCGATAAACTGCGGCAGTGAACAACTGGCTAGCCGATCGCTCCAATGTTGATTCAGCATAAGTCTTTGTTCTTATCTGATGATAGCAGGAAGGAGACGCAGAAGAATAACCAATCCAAATAAATAAACAGTTGCTTATCAATTGTTTCACTCAGTAATACACTTATGAATTCCATGTTCCACACATTATCTCAAACTTCGTTATCTTTAGAAGATATTTTGTCTGATTGTTCATCGAGATTTCGAACCCTTTGTGTTCCATCTCATCGTCTGTCTTTCCGCTCCTTCGGAATGGAAATCATTTCAAAATACTCGCACACTCCGACTTCCTTCCTTTAAGATCACTCCATCGTCACCACGGAGGGTACCCCGTTTTCAGGGGTAAGATCCCGCTTTACTTTTGGCTTCACGAAGTAGCCTTGGCTTCCGTTTAGCCCAGTGCGGGTCGCCTACACTTCATTGCCTACTCCCCAATTGTGTATATTGTTCTAGTGTACCTTGACCATATAAATCACGTGGTGGTTTCAGCGTTATTTGAGAGAAAATGTTAACTTCACTAGAATTGAAGAGTTTCCATGCATGCCCCCATGAAGAGATGGAGGTGCAAGCTTAGGAAGAGAAGATATCTACTTGTAAGTTTAAAAGTTGAAGTCAGTAAAACAAACCTATGTGCTAGCAGTCGTGTTACTTCAACTCAATCTTGATAATAGTTTGACATTAATTAAATGCTAATTGCGTTCTCATCTTTATCCTAAATAATTAATGGTAGTGGTTGTGATGGAACCAATAATGAGCACCGAGTGTTTTGACAAATTTGGGATCCTACCATGTCTGGCGTTACCACACCACGAAGGATAATTCTGTCATTTGGCTTTAATTCCCTGGCAAAGTCATCCGATCAACCAATCCCAATGATTTAAAATCGACGTTTCGCAAATAAACAGGCAAAGAAACAATCAACCAAACAAACAAATGTTTAGTTCAAGTTTTAAAATCTTAGAATATTTAAAAACGGCGTCGAATCGTTCTTGGACGGCAGTGGTTTCGCATTGGTCTTGAGTGATCTTTCAACAGGCATGGCGGTCCCCATTATAGACAGACCCCTTGAGCGACTTGAACAGAGAGCCTCTGTCATTAATGCTAATGAAGTGATTCATTACTATGATAAATATCATTTAGTAATGCTTCTAATTACCACAAGACAAATAAACTTAACTAACGCTTTCTTTAGAGTCTTAAATCTACCATAGTCAACTCAACACACCACATCCATACTACACACAAACACAGAGCATAGAACACGCTGACAACAGTAAACAAACCTGACAAACAATATGCGAGTGTGATGATTATTCTCATCGTGAGTTTCTCCATAAATGATATGAATAATTTCGTAAAATTCAATATGGCACTTTTCTGCCATTTATTACGTCCACAGCTGACTCCAAGTTTGTTGTCACAACTTGACCGCTAAACAATGACAATAATAATTACGATGGTTGTACTCAATTTCAGAGTGATTTGATTCTCTCTATTGCATCCTCGGACTTACTTGGAGAAAGAGTTCTTCAAATTTTCAAAATAGTAATACACATCTCGCCTCTTTCATGGTCCGTGGGTATCCTAATATTAGTGCGAAGAAGCCCGTACAGACGTCGCAGTTGTGAATACCGTGCTTTGCTTTGGTTAGACTAGTTTTGATACAAATCTAGTGCTATATATATTATATATATATATGTTGAGATTCCACATCACTTTGAAACCAACATTTGGACAAGAAAAAAAAACTCAAAAACAACTTATAGTAAAGAAATGAGAGAAATAATTCAACACAGAAAGAAAAAGAAGTAAATGAATGATAAATGAAATATTATTATTATTATTATTGGCGTCGCCATTTTCCGGTTGGCGTTGGGCGTTGGTTGGTGCAGGGTGCTCAGTCTGGGTGAGGCTAAATGATTCCCTGGGGGTGGGGTAGCTAGACTTCCCTTTCAAAAACCCACCTGCCCCACCCCAGATGAGGAACATGTCTCTGTTAATTATAGACCAACATCGGTGAACCCAAGTACCCATGCCAATTCATTAACCCTTAAAAACGTTTGAAAATAAAGAAGAATTAAATTGATGTTATAAAGTGTAAAGCATTCGCCACCCCTTACCCTCAAAAACACCCTTTCATCACAATGAATACACACACACCACAGAGAGTATTATAGAGGTGATTTTTAAACAGTTGAATATTGATCTACATGCTAAGCAGCAGAAACATACACAGCTATTCAGATATTTGCAAATAAAACTAAATAGTTAATTATATACGCGATGATAATATGGAATCAACAATAAATCAATACATATTTGTGCTGTTTAAAACAAGAAAGTAGCCATGGAACCATACATGCCGTGTATTATAACCACATCCTGTTAAGTAATGTTTTCCTGGCGCCATGCATAAACATATAGCAGAAATCATTAGGGGAGAACGAAGTTTCCTACAACTTCACATGCAGACTCGCGATACTAATGAAATTTTGTTTGTAATTTCACTTGCAAATGTCACTTGATCTGTCTTAACTATGTGAATGTCGTAATGAGATACGGACATAACTCCAGTTGAATGACGAAAGTCTTCAATGATTAATAATTAATAGATAGATCGGTATTACGTATCGATCCATCAACCGGTTACTTAGTGTTTTTGCAGCAATAAACTAAGGCTGCTGTTGCCTAAGGTGTAATAGTCGATCTACTAGGAAATTATCAAAATCATTCTAGTAAGAAATCATATAAAATCATGTCTGTCCCTTTGATAAAGCATGTAATTCAAGGGCGGTCTGTTGCCGCAGATTCAGCTCATACTAACTAACAGGCGGCATATTAACAGAGCTGCCTGCTCTGTTGACTTGTGTACTGAAAAGTTTTACATGTTAACTAGTGAAACTAATTATGCGTACCAGATGACCTCTACTGATGTTTTAGTTGAACTGTTTTTGTTTTCTGTTAATTATTTGTGTATGAAAGGCGTCCCTCGACCAATTTGCCGGTTAGGTCGAAGGCGCGGTTAGCAAACAGAACACGTGGTGCTCTGACCCAGAGTGATGATGGCTTTGCCGGGCCATCATTACGAATTATGGTTAGCTCTGTGAGCCTTTCTTCCCAAGATATAAAATGACTAACTATTTAAATATACATAGTTACATACATACGGAAACAAAGAAAAAACGACGCAACCGAGATACACGCTCATTCTTTAACTAACAGCGAACATGAGGTGTACTCAGAACTGTTGCTGACTTGCTTGTTCTAAACCAGCTAAACATCTGTTATAGCTTATATAATTCTAAATACATACTATAACATATTTGATACTTGACTTAAACGCGTAACAAACAAACAAATGTCACAAATAATGAGATGAATGACAGACAAACCAACTTGATAACTAGCAACCATCTCAACTTTGTAATGACACTTACTAACACAGTTGCAGCATAAAAGTTGTTGTTATCGCCAATAACACAATATTAAAGACGGTCAGGTTCTTAAATGAAGTCCTGTCGCAGGTTGCTTCTCCTTGTACTCAAAGCTAGTCAGGATCAAATGATATAAAAATAAATGCCGTTGACACTTGATACTACCAAACTAATAATTGACGGATTGACACACCGTCTTTAACTAATAACAACAGATCCTTGACAAACACTATCTAGCCTCTTGGAGATTTAACAACCGGACAGGACAACACAACTCGTTAACCAGAACCTAATCCTACATACATTAGCGGTGCACTGAATTGAGTCAGTCGAGAATGCGTCTGATACGCAAACGACATCGGGCTGTTCGACCGCATGTTCTTATCGCGAAGACAAATCGGTCCGATACAGCCTTGCATTATATTTGGCAGAACCGATGAAATTAAATACTGCATCGTTAGCAGAAGTTTGAAAGTTGTTTTAATAAAACAAGAAACACAGTCCAAACCTGATCTGACACCTCTCTCCGTTTCAGACAGTTTACCACATTTCGTCCAACCAATTTGTAGAAACCATGAGCTTGTATTTTACACAAGAGACCTACGTTTACCCTCAACGTCCCTCCCGACCCTTGACACCTATTTAGAAGTTTACGAAAATGTGTGATTTTTGTTAAAAAGCATATTATCCACTACGATTAACAAGCATGTTTGTCTGAACGGAGATAGGATGTGCTTAGCCTGTGTACGAACTCGTATGTACATATATATATGCGAGGTTCGTACCTTGCTTATATCTGGTGATAAGTATGTCAATGGGTAGTGGGTCGGTTACCTCAGCAATATAAATCTACCTCGTGGTAACCATGCTGGTGGGTATCTAGATTACCACCATGTACGTCTTGTACCATCTTGTACCTGATACCTCTGGCGACTACCCCGAGGCGAGCACCGTTGCCGAGGTAGAGCTCAACTGATCCGTCTACTCATGTAGATTTTAGAAATATAGTCGACCTGGACGGGGCAGGGGGTTGTGAGTTTTAATAGTGTTAGTTGTACCGGGTGTCGCACAAGATCTCACAACATGAATGCAAAACAGTACAAGTAACTCAAAATCAAACTATCCGGTATCGTGTCGTTTATAACTCGGGTAGCCATTAGTTAATTCAGAGTCTTATCGTCAGCAATCTGGAGACAATTTGTTGAATAAGTAAACTAAAGATTTCTTTAAAAATCAGACACTTGTTGGAAACGTTAACCTTTTCTCCACAAAATGAATAATCTGGCGGTTGATTACTTGCTTCGCAGGAAGCGTCTGCAAAACTTGAAAACAAATTATTTGCTCAAAGTTTGTGCACGGACTCATATATATGTACTCATCTTTCTTATGGCCGCTCGAAGTTATCTCTAATTTATTTGTTGTTATCTGTTGAAAATAGGCACGATGCCATCTCTAAATAGTATGAATATCTTAATTTTATTCTCACACTAAAGAGCATTGCTCCATCTACACATTCCTGACGTACCCCGCCGGACGAATTAATAAGATATTTCTTAATATTGAACTTGTGTGACTGCCCTGGAAGCCTGCCTGATTTCTAGGTCGCAGAAGCTGATAACGTGCGCTAGTCGAACTGATTAAGCTGTAGTTACGAAGCCCCCAAGATGATTGATTATTAAGTCAAAATACAGAAAGACGAGAGGAAATGCTAATCTACGAAACATATACATGAAAAATAACTTGAATTGACAAGACGAAACAAAGCAGGATAAGAATAATGTCGTTATCTGTAGAGTTCTATGCCACTCATATTTGAATTCAGAGAGAGTTGTCCCACCTTGCAAAACAAGCTACTTGTATCGCCCCGCTAACGTACTTCAAATGCTGCAAACAGACAGAATATATATAAATAAATATATATATATGCACTGTTGGCCTAGAATATAAAGAAAAAAATATTATATTAAGGACAGAGCAAATATTCGAGAGAAGTCCCGAGGATAAATAAATAAAAATAATATTACCGCCATACCATCCAGGGGTTCTCGTGTCCTCTGATCCGAAATAAAATGAATGATAAAAGAATGAATATAATATACGACTAAAAATAAAAGAGTTCATGTGTCATTAATAAACAAATACATAAAAGCAGACACACACGACAAGATAACAACAAACACACAGACATAAACATAACGTCGTGCGGGAAATAAGCAGACAGCGTGCAGACAAGATATGAATTGACAGAACCGCAAAAGAAAAAGTGGAAAATAATGCAGAAAAATAATACCAGAGCTGAAACGGTTAACCACTTACTTAATAAGGTAATCAATGTTTTTGCTTTGCGCTTTTCTAAGGCATGATAATAATAATATCTATACAGTTTGTACTGCATACGAGGACTTGTAAATATACAAACCCAGAACGACCCCATCGAAGAATTTTTTTTAACAATGTTTGCCAACAAACAACTAATGCGTGTTTTCATTGACTTCATAGTTTATGAAATTGGATCATGGTCATAGTCTAGATACTAGATGGAGTGAAATAATATGTAACAAAACGTAAAACTAAAGAGTTCCACACAGATGACTCATCACCTGAAATAGAAATGAATTTGGTGATTATCAAAATAACTTACTTTCAGGGTTGCTCAGGCGCAACAATTGCTTCACAGCCAATCATAAAAGTGTAAGTATACCAAAACGGGTCAATAGTTTGTCCTAGCTGTGCGAGTTTGAAGGAAAACGAAACTTTCGTTGGTCAGAATCCCGCCACACCTTTGGAACACAAGTGTTAGGTACTTCGTCATCCAACCGCATTCCATATTGTTCGGTCTAGGTATGGCGGAAAGGGTGTGGAACAGCAACCTTTCGAAGTACCCAGCGGTACTTCGAAAATGTAGGCGGCAAACATTGGCAAAAATTGTCAATGGGATTTTACAATAGAGTAAATTCTGAAAAAGGGTTTTAATTAAATTGAGGAAGTATATTTCCTGTAACCTGTGCTAGTTTTATAGATAGGAAAGTAGGCTATCATTTGGCGCGTTCGCAGTCACGATCCCTAATTTCCCACTTTGATTTTTCAAACAAGATGTGTCAATCAAGTTTGGGTGAGGGTGGAATTCTGAGTTTCGACTGAAATTTCAAACAATACCGATTATGAGTGAAGAAAACTCTGTTTTACTTTTTACTTCCTCTAGGATGGATTGCATAGCTTGAAACTTATCGTAAAGTTTATTAGTGTTTTAAAAATTATTTCGTCTATGAATTCAGAACAGCCACAAGCGCGCGGTTCCATACTATTTACACTAGGCATGTTTACACGAGGTAAGCGTGACACCATACCTAGTTTGATCTAAAGTACGGGTCGAATGAGCAAGAAATCGATGAAATATGCAATGGGACTCTTGTAGTATATGGCTTCTCAACGAGGTGTGTAACACCAACCTGTGGAGAACAAGTCTTCTAGCTACCACCGGGTAGCCTTATAGGCCTCTTCGAGGAACCATATACTACAAGATAGTACTACCCGACCTTGGCGTAAGCCTAAACTTATCTTCTATTGGAACTTAACAGATCTCTCTGCCGTTCGAAATGGACGTGTGGGCTCTTCCGAACGAAAGAAAATCGCTCGATATGGACTTGGAGTGTACTTAGAGGTTGGTGAGAAGATTTTCACTCGCGTTTCAGAGCGAAAATCATGTCATCCAGAGTGATACACATGCCCCAAGGCCAGCTGCTTCGCCCGGAAAGGACCTGAGAACGACGCGATGGGGTCACGCAGGAGGAGAATCGTGTGGATTCTGTCCACATTGAAGATCGAAGAGGTGAAGGGATCTAAGGCAAAGAAGTGTTGAAATATTTTGAAGTCAATACTAATAAATTTGTATATGAACTATTTGTATATGAGTAGGGTAACGTAAGTTGGTGATAAATAAATATATGAACTACCGGCCTCTCGTTCGATTGAGTCGCCCGATTATGGGGGCTAATGGTAAATAAAAGTCATCATCATTTTCTATGGAGGTTAACCATGGGGAAGCTTTTTGACGAAAGTTTTCAGGTAGAGGACGTTAATGCCCCCCCCCCCCAAGACCTCGAATATGGACAAAAATACTCTTATTTTAGTTATAACTATTTTTGGTCAGTATGAATTAGAGGTTGGAACGCCTACCTCAATGGGTGTTCTCCGGACTTGAAATGTTAGCTTGGAATCATTCTGGTTATCCTCCCGCCCTCTCTTCGAGTATGTTTATCTCAATGGTGTCGTCCGCTATACATACACCGTACTTACAAATCGAGATGAATAAGTCAAATATATACAACATTTTGTGCTGATTATTACTACTCAGATAAAATTAAGGTAATCATTACCCCAATAGTAAGACATAAATAAAAAAGCCTTTTGTTCAATGCAAGTGTTTTTATTGTGTCAGTGGCTTGAATTCAATAAACTATTATAAATATTTAATAATTAATAACAAGAACACAGACATTATTACTTACCGTTGATGATTAAGATTTTGAGTGAAACACAAGTGGCGGACACAAACAGCCAGGATTAAGTTAGCACGATGGTCCTTATTACAATTGACAAGGTTCACAGCATAGTTAGAGGAAGATTGGTGTGATGACATAATAATATTAAATATATTAATGGCAGAATAGTTTTAGATTCATAAAGGTACACTTAAGGCATTGGTGCGAAGATACAACGACGTTGTGCTATGATGATGTCATAAACCGGATGTTAAACAGGGTGTTGTAGTGAGATGGTTCGCATTCTGCTATACTGATACGCGAGAGATAGTAGATCTCTTAAATAAGTGTATTCGTGAATATAAGAGGTGATTATGAATATAAATGGGGGAATATGAAGTGACTGGATTGTAAGAGCTCCAGCCAATAATGAGCAATGAGTTTGTGGTCAAGGGGCGTTTAGACATTGTTGAGAATGGGGTTTGTGTAGAAAAATAGAGAAGTGATTTGGTGGGAAATGGTTGAATTTGGTGAATTAGGCATCGAAAACAATGGAAAGATGATGTTGTAATTTTTGTGAGAAGATGATTTTATGGAATGAATTGTGGTAATTTAAGATTGAGACACTTGGGATAAAAGTGAATTGAAGAGTGACATAAAAGGGAAGAGGGATAAAAGTGAATTGAAGAGTGACATAAAAGGGAAGAGGGATAAAAGTGAATTGAAGAGTGATATAAAAGGGAAGGGGATAAGAGTGAATTGAAGAGTGATATAAAAGGGAAGGGGAT
>JAQFXQ010000002.1:0-21600 GCA_034693645.1 Pergamasus crassipes | reverse complement strand
CATAGAATAGAATAGAAAGCACCTTTATTAAAGGGAATAACATATGGGATACATGACTTCGATTCAATTATATACAAGAATGAAAAAACTAGGAAGAGCATTTATATGCAGCAAAATACTACTAACAAGTTTAAGGGTACATCTAAAAAAAGAGACGGTAAAAAGAATAGGGTACTCTTCTCTCGGCATAAAGGTTTAGAATATTCCATTTAATTCTCATTAATATCACCGCACCGCACGGGCCTGTAGATATGCATCACACTCTGGCCAGCCATGTTAGGAGAACTAGTGAGTCTCCCGTAACTTCGGCACCATTCTCTCATCCTACATATTGTAAAAGATACTCTTGATGACGAAGTGATGTATATGACTAAAGCGGCATTACATACCAACGGTGTATTGACTCTGATCGATGACCTTGTTAATTGTAGCTTCCTGGAACACAGTGGGTTTGTCAGGATGTTTTGCCTCCACAACCGCCCCTACTCGGATGACACCCTTGATGTTGTCATCGGACACAATAACTGATCCTCCCATCAAGTTCTTAAATGATACTCTGCACTTAACCATACGGGAAACCTTCTTTACTTTAGCCTCACAGAATGCTCCCTTATACTTGGCGCTCACCTCAGTGCCCACAATTAGGAAAGGAGGTTCATCATTTGCCTGTAAGGAAGGAACATTCATATTAATTGAGAAGAATTTATTCATATGTAATTAAAATGACATGCGGGAGCGAGCAAGAAGGAGAAGCATCTTCCCCCAATTATCTAAGCAAAATAGTGTATAAAAAGCATTTTTCAATCGTTTACTAGGTAGAGGCTCTTTACTGAATGAATACAATGTTCGTAGTTATATATGTATGCATAAATGCAAATGTCCGTGGCGGGCACCTATACAAATCTATACGGGTTGACAGTAACTTATGAAACTTCGCACGCATCTTCCTTGGCTACTAGATTAGGTAACTGGCTAATTTCAAAATTCAGTTTGAGCAAAAAAGCTAACGTTAAACATTTAATTTGTGAAACCATCAATTATTCGCAAAATTCATAAATCAAGACTTTGCCTACGAAGATAAATCACATATATACATATGTATGTCGGAGCCACAGCCACCCGAACGGGCATCATCGGCACACGACGAAGTTGACCAGCGATAGATGGAACGGCCAGTTCAAGTTGATGGAACAAATCTGATCCACCATTATGGACGGGCCAAGCCCATAAATACGAGGAGTACTTAAGACATTCTCTTAATACATAATATTAATATATCAGAGGGGGAGTACACGGGTCGGAACCCGGACGGGCGAAGCCCGTTGGCACGAGGAGAATCATTCAAGCGGACATATCAGGCGGGGCGAAGCCCACGACGGGACTCTAGTATGCATATATATTTATATACACACGATATAAATATACATTTTATTTATATATAATACTGCTGGTGTCACAAACTGTCTAGTCAGCCAGGCCCGAAATGTCGCTAAACGTATGCTGATCTGTGGTTTAATAGTTGTGAAGCTAATATTGCCCAGACCAAACGGCATTACCATCACCATTGTTACAATTTTGTCTATTTTTGTCCGCTCCTATCCGTTCTATCTATTTTGTCCGCTCAGCTTAGTCTATGCTTCGCTCGCTCACTCAGCTTTTAGGCACGAGTTCGCCAGTTGCACCGGGTTGTTAGCATCGTGATGGAACCCCCTCCTCTTCTCTCATTCGACATCTACAAGTTCCTCAGTGAGAATAAAAATTTTGCTAAAGTTTCCCCGTGTTCAACTGCTGCGACAACGGATGATTTCGCGGTGCAAGTTCAGCCATAATTGCTGATTTGGTAATAAATAGCTGAGCTTAATGCGTTTGTCTTTATTTGTATCTTACAGGATTGCTTGTTCCGTACTGATATCCATACTCTAACCACATGCTAATCAGAGCATTCACCCGACCACATCATCCTGGACCCATCAAACGCTGCCACATCGGACGTTAGGTAAATTATTGTAGTAAGATCGCCCTGCTTAGGTGTACTCCCTGCTTAAAAATGCCAAAGATTACTCGCAGGATTCCTTCAGGGTCTCTCTCACTTGCTCTCTCTCGGAGAATGCGCTTGATAAAGAGACTGTGGACGTTATTATGATAATAATTATTATTATTATGATGCTTACCCGTTGCTAATCACCTGAAGCCTGCGTCTCCCGAGCCAATATTCTATAGCGATTATCTCGCGTGTCCCCGTCTGCCCTGACGTTTCCAACCACCGTTGTCGTCCAGCCGCACCCACACTGTTTGTCAAAGTTTCCCATTTGCTCGATGCTCGACCCTCCTTCCTCACTTCCCGTTTTGCACCACAGTTGTTTGTGTGGTGGTGGTGGTGGTTGCGATATAAATGATGATGTCGAGTGATGATGAATGATATAAATCTTATTTATTGGAGATGGATGATATGTCGCATTGCGGAGGCTTAAGAGAGCATTTGAATTTTGATAAGAATGTGAGTTACTTGATCCCGGTGAGAAAGTTGAGTTTCGACGGGACTGTCTGACTGACTCGGGGTAGGTTGACGGTAATATGGCGGAGTTTAGCCGCACTGTGTAGTTTCAGTGTTGAGTTGGTGGTTGATCTTGGGCTCTGTTGTCAGCTCGTTGCTCCGCTTCGTCTCGTCCAGACCACACCGGCCTCTTGCTCTTCTAACCACTCTCGCCTTTCTCGCTCTTTTCCCTTTCCACTTGTTTCGCCTCCTCTACGTGGCTCCCAACCTCGTTCCTTGAGTTTTCCCCTCGTTTCATGGCGCGTTACTTCCCGATCGTCGGGACGCCAAACCGAACGGGTAACTGGTTGGGGGAGGGGGTTGGGAAGGGCGTTATCTTCATGGTTAATTGAGATGCTAGAACCTGTGTGTTTGAGCGATCTTGGAATGCCCACGCGTCGTTTTCGGGTAACTCATGTCGTGCTGGCCTGCCATCAGTTTTCTTGGCGCTCGGAATTGAGTTCGTCGATTCGACTTGAAAGTCGGCTACACTGTGCGTTGCACCTCCAACTCGACGCACTACTGTCCAACCATTGGATACTGTAGTTCGTCCTTATGTTCTCATTTTCCAAGCTGAACTCCTTCGTGAGGCCGGCAACGGTCTACTCTGATGCTAGAAAAGAATATTATTCCCGCTTCTCGCAGGAGTTGGTGATTAAGTGACCATGTATTTGGTTGGCGGCTGATGTGGTAGGCCACAGTGAAGGCTGATGGATTTGAGGGCGTTTCGGGGTATAGCGCTCATCTGAACATCAACATTGGCTAGAATTTGGCCACAACGGTCGTGTCGGCTTGAGTTTAGGGCTAGACTCAGGTCGATTGGTAAGGCGTTGATCGTAGACTGCTTGGCTCCACCGAAGACCAGTTCACAGGGGCTCACGGCCTAACACACTCACAAGATGCTTCAACACAACACGTGCTCGGAGCGGTGTGTACGTAGTAAAAGCCTCGGATAGTAGATTTTCTTTTCTCGCCGATGCATAAAATGACATTGTCGGATAACGGTGCTGGTCCACTGCTAATTTGGTTTCGACAAAAATGCCGTGGCACCACCGAACTCTGAATTCCACATCACTAGGTTCGTGTCGCTGTCAGTGCGTCTATGTCCGGTGTGTCCAGCGATGTCTGAGTCAATTAAATAATTAATAATCTCCAAATAAGACTCTTTGATTGGGTTTTGTCCTTATTATTAATGACATGGCTGTCACTTTCTTTTCGTTGTTGGAGAAAATAATGTGGTATCGAGGCGGTCCAACGAGCGTCGACATAGTGTAAAATGTTCATCGATGGGCCGACTCATTGTTCGAACATGCGCACGTCTGGTAGCCTGTTACCAGGCTTTAGCTGCGGCATATCGGAAGCCCGGACGTCGGAGAACAATCTCAATTTTTGTGTTAAGACGCATTTTGAGCTCGAGAAGATCGGCACGTCTCCCGGCCGACGCTGTACTCCATGTATCGGAGACAGTATGCGCAATATGATCGATTTTGCGCTCGACTATTCGTGGGTTTCGCATCCGATGCTCCGAGTTTAGCCGTCTGGCTTCTCGGCTCGTTCACTTCTTTCTATTTTCGAGTTAATTGGCTATTCTCATTCATCTTGATTGCGACTTTAATGCTTTTGGATACTCGGGATCGTCAATGCCAACCCAACCCCTCCCCCATCCTCGTCCACTTGTCGTCATTGGCTACGAGTGCTTCTGAGTGCTTAGACCTTCAACGATCTGAGACCTCGCTTACAGCATATTGCAAGGGCTACAGCTGTGTTCTACTTTAATTAAAGAATGGTCGTCCATTACAAGTTTGAGTCAACAGCTTCAATGATCAAGTCTCTCCATACTTGTATGACTTTTCGACCGATGCCGATGCCTATGTCTTCCGTAGTGGCCCGCTAATGCGTTGGGAATCCGCCCGTGGGATTAGCACTCGGCTTGAGCTTCAACGTTTTACGTCCTCTGTTCTCCTCCCCTTTCTCCCCGCGAGCAAAGTCTGTCGAGCCTCGGGCCTTTTCAATGACTACTCTCCCTTGCTTTCCCTTCGCTCCATTTAGCCATGATACGGGCCGCATTGGCAGCTTGCTTCAGGTTCTACTTGCCGCCAAAAGAGAAACCATCGCCGCGCAACTTTGGGCTCTACCGCATCTCCTTGAAAGGTCTGCGCATTGTATTTACATGATTTTTGAGCTTGTATCGCCCTCAAAAATTCCATTTCCTGTTGCTCCTAAGTTACAGCATACTCTCCATTCATTGCTTAACGTCATGCTCAGATTCAAGCTAAATGCTCAGCGATCGGTATCGTTGTCTTTTCAATAGTGTTAGCTTGTACGAGCTGTGTTTTGTCTAATGTCTACCAACTTTCTTTTATCAAGCAGCGACCTTTCCTCATAATTCATGATCTTTCGACGTGGTCTTGAAACGACCAGCAAATGATTTTGTGTTGTCCACGGGAGCAATACGTGTCTCTTTTTTGTTCCAATAACTATTTACGTGTTTGCGTCCACTGGATACCCATGTGACTGCCTTGGATGTGAGGAAACTCTTGCGGTTATATCCCGTGAGCTGACACTTTCAAATTCTACCCATGCCCACTTCCTTTTTCACTCCAGCCCTGACCTACGTTTCTACCCTTCTTCTCATCTTTGATCTTCCTCATTTTTCGTTCGGAATTAAGGCCCTTTCTCTCTCCTATGCTTGCTAGCTATAGAAGTTTGTTGAGTCTACCTGACTTGCTGCAACTGTCTGCTCTCCAATCGAAATGCGAATATCTATCTGTGTCTCTTTATCTCTTTCGATCCTCCTGTTTCTCGCTGCTTGTTTTGAGTCTAGTCTAGATAGTTGATTCAAACCTGAGTTGAATGAATCTCTCTCTCATTTTCGAGTGTATGACCGCGATTCGCTGTCGATGCTCACCTTGTTGTGCTGTATCCGATGCGGTCTTGGCGAGCTCCGACTAAAGGTATTGTGCAGAAGCCGAAGGGGAATGCTTCCCCTTCGTTTCCACTCTCTCTATCTGAATGTTCAAATTGGGCATTTGACTCAGTCTGCTCTCGTGGTGGAAAGAGACGAGTGCACCGGGTACGGGCCAGCAAGAGATGAGAGTGAGTTACCTTTGGGCTATATCAGAAAGGGACACGTCGTGCTCGAGAAAGGGAGAGAGTGTAAGGGGACTATGGCAGTAAAGACTTGACCGTGTCTACCTTGATGCTAGGGTATAATGTGAGGAGCTTCCATCCACTTGTACTTTGTTTTGTCCTTCCTCCTTCCATAGTGGGCATTGTTTGGTGGCAGTTCAACTCTGGTGGCGCTCACAGGATGGAGGGTGATGATGGTATGGGGAGCACAGGCATTCTTGAAGGGTTGGGCGGGCAGGCACGTTGAAGAACAACTGCGCGCATAGAGATACAATATGAAACTGCAAGCGCTACCGCATGTTAAAGAATAGATGATTGGGGATAAAGGCAGGCCAGTCCCTTCCTCCTCCCTAGTCCCCTCCCTCCCCGGCCCCGGTACTCATCTTTGTGTCCCTATACCGAATTAGTAGCCGAGGCAAGCTCTAGTGCCTTTCCGTCTTTCCACTCGGCATTCGACCTCTCCTCTCTCGACTCGCAGTTGTATCTAGAGGAAGCTATAGCTCATTCTTGTTGAACGCTTGTCCAGCCTGCTCTTGGCTCATACCATCAAAACCTTCCATCAAAGATCCGACACCTTCTTCGTCTTTTCTGTCATAGGTAACGTTTTTGTTCATTTTTTGAAATCTACTAGAACTCTTAAGTGTGTGAGTGTAAATAGTGTTGATGTTGACGTGCACATGGCGGAAGATTCGTTGAACGCGTACCAACCGAAATCTCCGGTGAATTTGTGACCCTGCTCGAGTTTTCTGTTCGAGTGTTCTTTGGTGTTCGTACCGCAGTGAACGAATGCTCCGAGTTCTATATTATGTTCCACCTTCCGTTGTTTCACCAAGATCTGCTTTCTAACATGAGTCAAGTTCAAAGTTCGTCGTCGCAGCGGCCAACAAACAAGATGCAATCTAATTGCAATTGCCCGCTTTCAACTGGAATCAACGATTGGTGATATTTTGTGAGGACTGACTCGTGCGCTGTGTTCCTACAGTTCCTGCAGGATGCGAAATGGTTCTATCTCTGCAAGCCGGATCTATATATCCACTAGTGGCGACCTGATTTTTGCAGGAAACCTGAGTGTAGAGTTTAGTTTTTTCCAGACCTTTACCAGACTCCGTTTTTGAAATCTGTAAACACACAGTCGACTGACCCTCTTAAACGTAAGCGAATGGTGTTGCGCGACCACCCCGAGCCCTCCTCTGTCTCTCATCTGCGCGAGTCGCTGCCACCTGCAGTTGAAACGTAAAGCTCATTAATATTCCAATAAGACATGGCTCAATCTGTTAATTACTCTCTGCAAGTTAATTCACATTCACTGGTATTCGTCTTGTGTTCCTAATCGCACTGATGCAAGTACCTGTGGTGGTAATTACAGCTGGCTCATCGAACTGTCTCACGCTCAAACTCGTTCTCCAAATCGAACCTAGATTTTACATTGGCCGTTAGTCTTTCGTCAGCTATCTGATAACGAAAGGACCTATTGTGCTGTTACGATCGCATCTATTATATCTTCTGAATCTCTATTGAGTCTCACTCTATTTGTTCCACCATCGATGAGATAACAAAAAAAACACAATCAGTCCTCCAAATGTTTGGGTGTACGTTCGAGATTCAACTACAAGTGAATGAAGGGAGCTGAGAGGTAAATTGCTTCAATCACGACGAAAATTTTCTAAACGATGAGTATTCTGTACGAACCAGTTACGGTAGTCAGAATCTACTTGAAACCTACCACGATGTCATATATAGGTGACATAGATTACACAGTGGACTGGATTCTTGAAGGCGAATTGCAGCTAGTTGTTTAGAACACATTATTACAATTAACCGAAGCTAAAAATAACTTGAAGAGTTATTGAAAATGCACAACAGTGGACTGGAGGCTACATTTTAAATGAGTACTTGAATATATACGCGTATATTTATATATTATGTAACAAACACATAAGATGTTACTCACTTAAAAAAACTATACATGTGTATGTAAGAATAGGTCTACCTTATTTAAGAGAAGATATATTTATATATATATATATATATATAGATATATATGTATATACAACCTGTTTGTTTTCATTTTTTTATTGTAAGTTTGGAAGCTGAGAATCAAACTGGACTAGCTATTCGATGTCATAACATCCGTCACAATAGATTGAGCAGACAGTTTTGCTTGCACGCCGATGGTTTCTATACTTGGGCCTGTAACTGTCCATGCGAAAGTACTGAATCCGCCTAATTTTATTCTCTTTATCTTCTCTATGTAATATGAACGAAGCAGAAAGTGGCGCACTGTTGTCGTCACTTCCGTAGATTAGAGCCCAGCTACACTTTCATCTGGCTTCTTGCGTGCCACAATCCACTCCCCCCCTTCCGTTCTACCGTCTGTATCTACCTGTTGTGCCAGCGGCAGCATTGGCTGCATCCTCTCAGCTTAAGCTTGAAGCTCTGCAGCTTGAGCTTTCAGCCTAACGAATGCTCGCTTATTCGTTCGAAGCTTACCCATTGCTCACCAATAGCTGCCGGTGTAGCCACATCCGCATCGATAGCTCACTCAGCTCCACAGCATCTCGGCTACTTCTTACCTGGCGTATGGATGCATCTTTAGACGAGGCATGAGAGGATTTGGCTTGGCAGCAGAACCAACAAGCTCGCTTGCTATTCTACCTGAGCTTCTCCATCTCCGCTTGGATAGATGGATGTACATTCCATCTCTAGGTATGGTAGGACTGACATCATGCCCAATGCCATACCTGGATGTGTTGCTGCTTCTCAGCCTCCCTCCCGTCTACGTTGCGTTTTGACTGTGCCCCAGTCAGAAATTGTTGTTTTCTGATGTCTGTTCCTGGTTTCTGCATTGGCGTTACCCTGGCTCTGCAGCCAGTGGAAACGGAACACTGCTTTTCCTACAACACTGATCCAGGAAGCTATGACAAGAGTGTGCTCAGAGAGACCGTTGCTGTCCCGCTACCCCGGCAAAGCAAGCAAGAAAATTTTATTACCGAGTTATACATCGTCCGCTGATCTGTTGTTGAACGGCAATCGGGTTCGACTTTCGTGCAGTCGAGTACTGGATGTCTTATACTACAACCACAGAAAATCCGACACTTAAAAATCGGAGCAAGTGGTAGTAGTAAAGGTTTGAATCTTGACTCAGAGTCACAGCAGGTGATGCTCATAATGAGTATCGATGGTGATGTGTGGGTAGCTCTCCACGACACACGCAAGACGAGTCAATGTATGTGACTAGATTCTGTGTAAAGTACTTCACCTAAACATAATACTTACCTGTTTGATATTTGACTCAGAATAGGTCACTCACTCTCTGCCTAAAAGACGGCCGCTGCTGATTGTGCTCGGATTTTTGGATCCACTACTCCAACCAGCTGGTCGGGCTTGAACGAGAAACGTTAACCCTCACCTGTCAGTCGTACGAGATCGAGCATCGCTGCAATGCAACTGCAAGCATGGACCCTTTCCTTTTTTTAAGCAGTCTCCCGGTTTCCTGCGATGCCAGCGTGAAATACTTTGCTGTAGTCGAATCTCTTTCAATACCCTATTCTGTCTTCATATCTTCGAGGCGCTGGATCCTTCCTCCTACGAAAGGAGAGCGACTGTAGAAGCGCTCCCCTGCCTCCAGGGTCGCTCCCCATTTTTAGTGCTCTCCCTTGCTCTCAGCTTACTGTACCATCTAATACCATTCTATCCGAAGGCTTCGTTCGCTCTGGCTCTGCGCATGTATGTCGAACATCTGCGTTCACTGCAGAGGTGGATTCTATTGGTTTCATGGAAAGGCCAAGCAGAGCAAGTTAAAGTATGAGCCGTAGGGGATGTAAAGAGGCCGTGTGTTGTAAGCATGTCTTAAGACATTCCCTTCCACCTACCCCCTCTTTTTGCTGCTCCCGGGGAATCTTGTGTTCATGTCTTCTTCATTTCCCTTCGAGTTGCGAGCGAAAACTCTTTGCTTTATCCACCTGTAAGCTTCTGATAGCAACAGGGTGTACGGCTTCATGACGAGGACGGTGACGCCATGGCATTGTTGTACCACCTGCTGATCCCTTCCATCTCTCATTTGTCTATAATACTCATCAGGGTTTTTCACCGAAGCAGATACCGTCCAGCTGCAAGTACATTATCATGAGCTTCCTTTCCGTTCATACTGCAGCTTCTTCCCACCCCTCATATCCGTCCTGGCCTTGCATACAATTTGTATGAGGTCGGCGGCACACATGCCTTACTGCGTTGTTCCTTCAAACATTTTTGCAATATGGTTGTTTCAACACTGGCTTCCTCGCGAGTCGTTCAGCTTCCCTTTCGAGATTCAGTCGACTTGGCGTTGGCCGTGCTGTTGAGTAAGAGGCGCTACCATTTGAGGTCCGCCCCACCAACCCGCCACTGCGCAGTAGTGTACTGCACTTGCGGATCTGCACGGCATCTCATTGGGTGGACGAGGACCTGCGATGCGCAGTTGGCACTCGTACTCCTGTTGACGCGGGAAGAGCTAGCATTTCCCTTGTCCATGCGCTCTATGAGCGCAAGTCACATCTGGTTAGGGTGTTCGATAGGACACTCGGCAAATTTGTCTCAGTTGCGGTTCCTGACTATTGGGATGACTCGTAAAATGTTTGACTACTTGAACACTGGCAGACTGCTCAGACAAGTGGCCGACATAGCTGGATTCAAGTTTCCGCTCGAATATTGCAAACATTCGAGCGCCACCACCATCCTCTCGTTGGTGCTGAGAGGTCCTTAGGCAGGGAAATGTCCTCTTACATATACACGAACGAACGTCATAAATAAACTCGTTTCAACATGTGTGCTTGTGGTAATTTTTGAGGGTAGTCGTAGTCGCTTGATTGCCCTATGATCCGTTCAGCCAGACTGTACGCCGTCATAGCCGATAGATATAGCAAAATTTACTAAATTGTTGTGGAAGAGTTTAGTTTCCTGGCTGGCTAGCGGCGCGCAGTGTTATTCTCGTGAATGTCAACTGCAGACTGTGACGCGTCACAGGAGGACTCATGAAACGAATATCACAAAACTTGCCAAGCTCTTTTCACACAGTCTGGATTTTAGTTTCTTTTGAACCATTGTTATTACATTAGTAACAACTTTTAAGGAAGGATTGACGACTTTGGAGACGGACGACGTATCATTATTCGATGCTGTGTACGAGGGTTTACGCAGGGTGGGAAAATATGCTGTCGCATAGAAAAGAACTGCCGTAATACATTAGCCTCCTAACGAGCCCTATTCGGTTTTGGTCGTCGTCTACAACTTCCTCTGATGACTGGCAGCATTGTTTATGAGACGATGTAATGAGCGAGTGTTTTCATGTCGCGGTTTCGAAATCAGTCTATTTTTGACTTTACAGTATGGTGCTGGTAAAAGCGTCAATCCCCTGCAACCGTTCCGATGCCAAGCGATTTTTCAATAATTGTTGTCGTTTATGGCTTGCAGAAATACAATTTTTAATACAATTCTAGTTGCAGTTCCTCAACTGTCAGGGTATTCTTTGAATAACAAGGGGTTCAGACAAAGGTGAACAACATGATTGAATTATCCTACATTACACGCCGGTGGATGAAGTGCAGCATGGCTTCTAGTCGCATTTTAAAGGCGCTACGGTTCCTGTCTCTACGGACTCTACGAACATATATCGAGCAAGGTGGCGTGGGGGTGCATTCGTAAGGTCCCGGGTTCGATACCCAGATCGGCCGTCCTGATATAGGTTTAGACTCCCTATATCACCAGGCGAATGCTTGGCTGAATATTGCTAGCCCCGCAACACAGACCCTCATCGAGCTATTATCACAGTGCAGTGTATAGATACATTTGTAAATGCAAGAACAAGAAGGAAGCTAAGAGTACAATGTGAATGCAGAACGAGCCATAATGGGGTGGATGATTGCTCGACATCATGGACTAGTTAGTGCTTTTATGCCATCACATTATTGGTCTTATGTTGGGTTGTGTGTTGAACCAGATTGCACTACAGCATCTCGCAGACAACAGGTACACCGAATGCATTATTATGCCTTGCCCCCTACTACCAGGATACTTATACAGCAGCGGGCAGACAGACACACACATACAAAATAGACTGAACACACACTTAGTCTCTGTGTTGCATACTCTGTTCAGGTTCACAGGATACGAGATATTATTATCATTATCATCATCATTTTTTTTTTACTTTACCTTAAGAAGGAGAAGAGGAAAAACAACTACAATAAGAACGAATTTAAATGAAGGGAATACAAAGAATGAAAGAGCCGAAAGTTTGTCTTTTGTTTGAGGCGGCTCGGCGAGGTACGATCGCTGAACCTGTAACGGTGGTGTAACGATTGAGTCGTCGAGAGGCAGAGACAGAACTCTCGTCAGGGTTCTATGGTTTGGAGGGCTCTACATGTGATGCCACGTTTTACTATGGTCTGTTACGATCGGGTGTTGGGGTCACCAGTACAAATACAACAATATATCCGTGGTCCATGTGTGTATGCTCTGTCCCTTCCCGTCCCAGTCTGACCCGACTAGCGGCCAGACCACTTGCTCATCGGCTGAAACGTGTCTCCTAGCCGGGATGGCTGATTCGGCTTGATCACCTTGACGCGATACACGCCTGAAAATTATATGTATATGTATATATTTATATATAGTAGAGCAACGAACAGAAATCGACAAGTGTACAATGGGGATGAATCATTACAACACGCTGGGATACAGACAGTGATATGCGCGATAAGTAGCATAATCTATCTATATCTGCACTGTTCTACCTTCATTTCCGAAATGTGGTCGTCTTATCATAATCAAGTAGCCAAGTAGTGGGGTCTTAATAGGCAGAGAGGTGCCGAGTACAAGGCATGTTCTCCCTGCCGCTACTGATTCCCAACGAGGATGCACGCGGTGCCTTTCTGACGACCAGTTTCGAGATATTTGAGCGGTGCGGCGCGACGGGGCTGACTTCGACCAGCTTCAACCTCTAACCTACTGTTCTGTAGGCGGTTAGCTCGTTAATGTTAAAAAGTTCCAAAACAATAGTCGTATTTGTAAGTGGGAACAGAGGAGACAAGGTAACAACTGGAAATCTCGTTAGACGCAAACGCCGACGGCCTTCACACTGACGAACGATGGATGGTCCATGAAGTTTACGTCTGTAACCATTTGTCCCTGCGTGCAATGGTTCTTGATGCCGATGATGAGGAGGCTATGCAAAGCATGTCGATACATTCTGTGCTGTAAGAGTGCATTCTGTTAGAGTTCAGTTCCGGTGAACACTCTCGCCTAACCCCTTATTGTTTCGTACAGCTTACTTTTGCTGAATAATCCATCCATCCGAGGTACTTAATCCCTGTAAGATTTGTGCATGTTTCGAGTGATGACGCAGTGGATGCGCCATGAGTTATGAATATATTGGGCGCGTTCTTGGACTTCGTCCGGGTGGTATGTTTCGTAACGCCATTGTCAGGACGGCAGGATTACTGAGGGTGGTCGTCCACAGTTGTACATTGTTATACAGCAGTAGATTCCATTCGTTGGTGAGCACGCAATTTTAAAATGATTGACACCCAATCCGGGTTGGAACGAGTTGGTTAGCTTTGGATAGATGTGATCGTATTATTCTTTGAATTTGATTACACCACTCTAACCAGCGAAGATAGAGCGTGGCCGTGTTGATCGCCAAAGTTTGACATAATTTAGAATTCGGTCGAACAGCTCGGACGAACTCGTCACAGGATCCATGTGGTCAACCGACGGATACATATCATAGAGCGGCTGTGAGAGGGAGCACTGCACGTGTTACTGATCTCTCAAATTCGGTAGAGCGGCCGAAACGGAATTCTCGTTGCTCGCATGATGACACCTCCACACCTTTTTTTTTAAACGAATATTGAGTTCGCTACGTATAATCAGATAGAGTTCGACTGAACTCGTCTATCAGTAGTTGTCAATTGCTGATTTTACTGTTAACGAAGATGTCTGTGTCTTACTTGTTGCGTTAGGACCGTGCAGGGCTCAGCTCGAGTGGGACTCAAACCCGGACGAGCGGGACTTGAAAGGGACGATCTGTGATCATGGTTGATCCGTCGAACGTGATTTGAAAATGGTTCACTGATTCGAATGGTGACATCGTTCACGACTAAATTTATCAACAGTGTGGCTATTAATTATTTCGAGGGACATCTGCCCTAGAAAACTGGCATATCTGTATTGGCAACAAGAGGGATGGGATGCATGATTAACTAGTAGTTAGATACCATAGTTGATGATGAAGATGTATGCCAAGACAATGAACGGTTGTTGAGTTTCAATAAATAGTTACACTGAATACTGGACTAACTATTACTGTGGTATTTATCGTTGCAGATTCCTCAACTCGATTTGTCTCCTCATATCTGATCTTTCTCATCAAATCTAATTCTGCTCCGGTTAACGAAGAAAGAATCGGTTGCCAAGCTGCCAAAGTTATTCCCCTTTTTACGTATTTGATCACAAAGAAAAACGTAAAATTAGGATCGCTTGTCCGGCATCGCTTTAGTGTTTGTGAATCTGTAAAGAGTGGCCGATCGGATCGGTGCAGTGAAGACAAACCGCACCGTGAAATCAACCCACTCTATCCGCTGTAATTTATATCACAAGTAATCAGGTTATTACTGTACTGGGTCCGCACGTGGTTCGAATCTCGTAGTGACCAAACTGCGCCAAGCTAGATAAGAATCCAGGTCTACAGGTTGCGGCTGTGGCAATCCTTCCAGTCAGTTCTCAGTATCGAAGCAATATATCAAATCAACTCTACACAATACAATCATCAACTAACTCAACCTTGAGTCACTCTTGAGTGACTTTCTACCACTTCACTCGAAACCTCAACTAAGGATCTTCTCATAGTCCAACCTCAGAAGCAAGGATCAAAGACGAGATACATATCGCCATTCCCCAGAGGATACACCTAGTCCGTATCCGTTCAACAAAACATTACTCTCATATAAACAAAGCAACATAACTTTGCTACATCTGCAACATCGGTGAGAAACAAACTTAACTGATATTTACAAACATATCTATACACATTCTAAATGATGGAGCTAGGCATGAATTTTTGTGAACTTGTGAAACTTCACACACATCTTCCTTGAGTGCTAGAATAGGTTGCTGGAAAATTCAATATAATATATTTAATTTATATATGTAATCATATATATGCTGGCGGATCCCGTCGCGGGCTTTGGCCCACGTGATAAATGTCTTGGCATGTTCCCCTCCTCCACGGACGGGCTTCGCCCGTTCGGGTCCCGTCCTGTAGGCTTCGCCTACTTGCTCTGGCCGTTCCAGTTTCGTCGTATGTCGATGATGGCCGGTCGGATGGCTGCGGATTCATACATACATATGTGTATATTATTCTTGCTTGGCTGAGATTGGTACTGAAAAGTTTGCGAATAAGTGATTTGTTTCTTAAATTAAATGATCAACTTCAATTTTTTGACTCAATTAAATTTTAATTTTGACAATTACCTATTCTAGTACCCGAGGAAGATTCGTGCGTAGTTTCCTAAGTTTCTGTCTGGCCGTATGTATTTGTATAGATGCCCGCCCACCCACCACAGACACTCGCATTTATAGATATGGATATGAACTTGGTAATTTGGAAATATATGCTCGTGTGTATGTGCGTATATACGAGCATGTATTTGTATGTTCTCAAGTATACGCAACTCAGGAACTCGAGTGTCATCTCAAGTCGAAAATCGATTCTTGTATCCGTGGCGAGGAGGTGGTAACTCCATTGACGCCACGACTCTGCGTTAAAAGTTTTGCAACTTTTGAAAGTTAAAATTGTTAGCTGACAGTTTCGTGTCAAAGTCTGTTTGCTTCTACACGTGTTGTTCTATTTTCCCAAAAGTTTGAATATTTTCAAAAGCTTAGTATTATTATGAAGGATGCCTCAAACCGAGCACGTCAAATTGACGCCAATCTGTTACTCTCTTCCCGTCTCTTTCCGGATTTCGAATTCTTAATTTCTAATACTATTTCGCTGTAAAACGGAAGTCCGTCTTGTAAAATAAAGTCGATGGATGGGCACTTGTCGGTGCGAATCTGAAAGTACATTCGAATTTCTTCGTTTTCAACTTTCGACATCCAGTCTGTATCTTTATCGAAAGACAACATGATGGAGGCTTCCGAACATCGTATTCTGGATTTAACGTACTTTATTTACTCGGCTCACGATTGCTATTTTGCGCTTTGTTGTACCCCCACTTTGCGAATGCTCCTTTGTCTTCTGAACTCACAAGTTAAGGACGGAAAATTGTGGATCGATAAAGTTCGTCTAATTATCGCATTCCCTCAATACCACGAGAATGTACATCTGGCAATTAAGTTAGAAATCCTACGCATCATCATTGCACGCCTTCAACGGTATTAACACCATGTATTCGACTTCATTTCAGACCCCAACCGTTCGATTCCTCACTATTTCATCGCAACTAACGCCAACGGTACTTTTCACTAACAGAACTGAACGCTGTCTACCGTTAAACCGGGAAACAGTTAGCATCAAATTCTAAATAAAGCGAACGGTTTGTTGTTGTGACCGACACAGTGAGAGCGTCGAGAAAGCTACGAATCCGTAGTGTAAAGAAGAAAGAAAGGAGATAGTGTTAAGTTGTTGCGTAGCGAAGCAAGAGAATTCAAAAGTAATGACGATGGATTCGACTGTCAGCACCCCATCGGTGACACTTACCGTCAGGATGATCATGCAAGGAAAGGAAGTTGGCAGCATCATCGGTAAAAAGGTTGGTACATGAGCGACAACGCGCCTCGCCACCCTCATTTTCTTTAACTCAGCATCCGCTTCTGCTACCACACACGTGGATCATTGGCGGTATTTAACTTTTTTTCAATAGCTTCCTTTGCGGAGAGAACGTTCAACTGGTCAGAATTCCCAGCCGATTATTCGTAACGAATATCGTTTACGTTACCTGTTGTAGTTAATTATTTTTGGTTATTTTTAGGGCGACAATATTAAGAAGTTCCGTGAAGACTCGGGAGCCAAGATTAACATTTCCGACGGAACCTGCCCAGAGAGAATCGTAACAGTAACTGGAGCGACCGAATGTATCCTCAAGGCGTTCAATTTGATTTGCAAGAAGTTCGAAGAGATGGCCTCCCTGTCCTCTTCTGCGGCCACAGAGGTGACAAACGGTAAAGGTCTGCAGTCAGCGGCCTCACCCGCCCCAGTCACCTTGAGGCTTATCGTCCCGGCAAGTCAATGCGGATCACTCATCGGTGAGATAAAATTAGAAGAATAACAATCTAGTTTTGTAATGTAAATGTATTTAGACAACGCGGTTTTTATACTTAGATAACAGACGGTGCTTATATCCTGTGAAAACGAGGATACGAGTTTGTTCCCGTGCGGGATTAATTTTCAGGCAAAGCGGGATCGAAGATTCGTGAGATTCGTGAGGTTACGGGCGCCAGCGTTCAGGTCGCGTCTGAAATGCTGCCCAACTCAACCGAAAGGACAGTGACCGTAGCTGGAAGCGCCGATTCGGTTACAAAATGTATTTATCAGATTTGTTGTGTGATGCTCGAGTGCCCACCTAAGGGTGCGACCATTCCGTACCGGCCAAAACCAGCGATGCCTCCGGTAATTTTCGCCGGTGGACAAGCATACACTGTACAAGGACAGTATGCAATTCCTCATCCGGATCTTACCAAGCTTCACCAGCTCGCTCTGCAGCATGCGCCTCTTCTTAATCCACAGAGTGCCGCTGCTAGCGCTGCTGCACTCAGCCCGCAAGGTAAATAAATACCATCACACTCACTCACTGTATTTCAACAAAACATACTTATTTTTGTAAAAAAAAGTGAATAATAGGGAAGTCGTATTTCACTTGGGAATACAACAGCCAACTTTTTTTTAACAGACTCTGTTATTACCCTCTTGGAGTCCGCGTAAATTCGGGTTATCGACAGCAGAGTTAGATCTTCCACCTCCTGTGTACTGGATATGTGCGGATAGGGTTTGTGGAAATGTGGAATAATATGAATCTCGTTCGTGTTTCTGTCTCGTCGTGGCGGTTAGGTGTTGCTAGAATATTACAATCTTGTCTAGCTTCTAAATTGTTTATTTTTATCATTTGCAGCTGCCGCTCTTGCCGCTTTGGCACAAAGCCAACAACGTTCAGTTGGTGGGGGAGCCTCTTCAGCTGTAGGTGCAGCCGGAGGAGCAGGCGTTGGAGGAGTTGCCGGTGTCGGAGGCGTTGGCGTCGGAATGGGTATGGTGGGTAATGTGGTTCATACACAAGTTGGATCAGCTGGATCAGGCGTTTCATCAACGCAAGAAATGCAAATTCCAAATGACCTCATAGGATGTGTGATCGGCAAAGGAGGAGCGAAGATCAATGAAATCCGGCAATTGTCCGGGGCCACCATCAAGATCTCCAATACAGAGGAGGGCTCAAAGGAGCGCTGTGTATCGATAACAGGCACCCCGGAAGCTATCAATCTTGCCCAATATCTCATCAACACAAGGTGAGTGATCAATTTAGAAGAAGAGAGAAGAAAAACATTAAAACAAGTTGTCATTTCCTCTTTCTTGCATTACTCATCCAGACCTAGTACGTACCAGTCAACGAACGATAGAAACATCCACCATAAACACTTTCTTTCACTCGACGAACAAACAGACGGATATGAGTTAGACTTTACACAACCATCTGGTAGGAACACATAGGATTCTGAGATTTTAAAGTCACATTTATCAGACAAGTCGGTTTTCACACGAAGAATAAACCCCGAAATGAGTCATTGATCTTCTTTTATCCATCTTCTTCAATTCAATCTTGGTGGAACCTGTTCTGAGCTTGACCGCAGGTTGCAGTCTCGAAAGTGTGCGCCTGCTCTCGTGTCCATTATTTTGGTCGTCCTTTCTTCAAATCTTCATGCTCTTCATATTCCCTGCCACCCCTTCCCTAATCCAAAACTTTTTTTGACGTTTTCACCGTGTGATTCTCCCTCTCCCCTACATCCACCTTACCCAAATGATTCCAGCGAATCACTGTGCGTAGCCACAATGTCTATTTAGATTCTATTACATTCGTATGTATATATGTATGTATATGTATAAACATATATAGATTTATGTTTATACGTGTATTTATATATGAATCGTCACTTTCATCCTGGGAGGACTCGTTGCGGCACTTGACTGCTTTTGTGCATCATGTTTACGATGTTTTAGACAAATAAACGCTTACGGACAGCAGCCCTATACATAACCTTAGACTAACGAATTTCACCTGAAAACGATCATGCTCGATGTGGACTGTAATTCCTTACGCATAATTATTCGCCGCGTATTCAACATTCTTACCTCGGATAAAGGACTTTTCCAAGTTTAATAGGAGTTAATATTACACCTCCCTCCCCTTACCCCTCCTGACGAGTTTCCTTTCCCATAACACCCCCCCTCGATCTACCGCACTTGTTTTGCACATCATCCGTCACCACCAGCTTCCCAATTCCCTCTTTCCCTTCGTAATTTGGATTCCGCACCCCCTCTCACTGTCGAATGTTGTACATAAATTCTAATCCAATGTTTGCCGCCCCCTCCCCCCTCCCCAAGAACCGTTAATACATTGCACAATGCTAACATGCCCCGCCCCCTGGCCTCTATTAATCTCCGACTGTTCCCACCAAGCTTCAGAAACCCCTTTGTAAGGACACTGTATTATTTTATTTGATATCTCTCCTCTGTTTCTCGTTTCTTTGTCGTTTCTTTCCTTCCCCCCGTACGCAAGGATATCTGATTATTTCTGGACTTCCGTTGCGGTTTCCGTTTCACAAATTGACCATAAACGCACTCTCCACTCCCCCGAACGCCACACGTACTTCACATAATACTTATTATAATTTTAGCATTTTTATTCAGTTTTTTCTTCTCTGATCAGTTTCGTTCTTCTTTGTTGTTTCACATCATTTCGTTAAGCTCTTATTTTTACGATTTATCCGAGTTCACGTGTACACGTTACCGTTAAACGATAAAAGTTTGTGTTTTTTTTCTCTTATTCATTCAAGTAATAAATATTTGTATAAACCAAAAATTTCAATATACGTACATATGTATGTATATATATAAATACGTATATATGCACGTTTATAAAACATACATTTGCACAAATATTTATTACTCAAATGAATAAAAGAAAAAGTAGTCGTTTTTTACTTTACTTAAGTCAGTTCTGATACATATGCCGTGGCTCCATACGTGCCTTCCGATCAGTCACCCCAGGGTCACCATTGTGCGCTGGTGGTTCTCATTGGCTAGGGTGGACTTCTTCCTTATATGTTTATTCGTTTTATACTCACCTGTTTTGCATATTCACTCTCTGCTCCCTCCTCATCTCCAATCTCATTTTTCCACCTTTTCAGCCTCGATTCTCCGTGTGTGTCTCTAGAGGAATATTGAAGAGCACACAGCAATGACTACGAATCGTCACTTCTTGCCTCCCGTTGGGATTGGGGTACGACTTATACTCTTTTGCCATTCCCCTTTCCCCACTCATGGCAACAAGGTCCTACATTCGCCAGCAACTGTCTTGTTTGTTAAAAGATTTTTCTTCTCTTACGCAGTTGTGAATCCATTTTCCTCACTCACCCGAACGTCGCGTTGCCGTACCGCGTGGTATCTGCCAACGCTAATTCAAATTTTTCTTGAGTTTTAGAAGTGGTGGTTTGGTTTCAGAGATACGTTTATTGAACTTGATGTCTGGCAGAAGAAAACTCGTGTGCTCTCTCTCTGTCTTCTCACTTGAGAAATCGAGTTCGTCTCAGAGGTTGGTTTAGTAATGACGAAAAATCATACATGACGTGCTAAGTTATCACGTATGACGGGTCCGTGATTTCCGAAGCAACGCGCGTATGGTATTTCCCAGTTGGCAACGCTCGGAACTGATCCGGGGATGCGGGACAGAACACAAATCGCGCAAAAAAACTCGTGTCTGCATGAAGCAGTATTATGTAACGTTTAAAAAAGATTGAATTGAATCTTAAAGTCATCCTCGTGTCGTGGCGTGTCGTTCGGGGCTTGATGCCTGAGATTAACTTGAGGAAAGGAAACCCTGCAGAGAGAAAAGATGCAGGAATTGCAAGGGCAGATACGGTTGAAGTGTATTGCAGATGCGCAATAGATGTTGCGTCGTCTCGAGCCAGCTCACAACATGATTGGCAGTTTTTTCTCCAAAATCACCCTTCGACGTGTGTAGGAGTTTTCGGGACCAGAAACGGCAAATGGTGTAAAACAATAATCTTATGCTGATTCGATGCAGGACCAAAGTAGAAGGCAGACCACCATTCGCGGCATGGGGTCTATGTGCTTGGTGGGCCCCGTTCGTCAGCAAGATGCCTGTTCCGCGAAAGATAGCAATTTGCAAGATGTACATCCTAGCCCTGCCTACGCCCTTAAAAAGAGGAGACCCTAAAATGTACGTAATTCACCAATTCTCTTCCCTTTTATCTCAGCCGATTTTTCTATTTCGATGGGAGAACGCCTCTTCCGGCGCCCACTCAAGGGCGTGCTTGCCCGGCCCCTTCGAATGCCACAACTATTGTTGAGTTTGAAGGCATCAATGTTACGAATCGAGTATAAATCTCATCTCGATTCGGTTGAGATTGCATCGAACAAGGTGAGGACTTGACGAGGATACGCAGTCACTGAGTCGGCCGCGTCTTCCCACTGGAAAAATGAAGGTGAATTTCTTGAGCAGCTTTGCAAGTCATGCAGCGTCCGAAGAGCGAAATCTGATACGATCCAGATGGATTTGTTTCGAGTATGCTCTACACTTCAGATCAAGCTGGACGGAAGCGAATGAATCCGCTGTCGGGTCTGCGGTGCACGTAGCACAAGACGAGCCATGTCGGCCTCATTTTTACCGATTCAACTT
>JAQFXQ010000001.1:0-32602 GCA_034693645.1 Pergamasus crassipes | reverse complement strand
AAACACGATGACTCAATCTCTCTCATGTGAGTTATTCCAAAGGACATCATCACTTACTCAGTACTTGAGTATATATATATATATATATATATTTATATATATTTGTATATTTGAGTAAATATATATACATATATATATATATATAAATATATATTTATATATATATGTATATATACTCAGTTCCATTCTGTATATATGCGCGCTATCAACGACAATGACGTGGCGAGTTTGTAAGCGAATGCACAGCAAATGACCACGTAGGGATTTGTCGTTCATTCGTTCCTAACGAATGATAAGAAGGGTGTTGAGCTTTAATTAACATGTCGTCCCGTGTGTCTCATTACATGAAGACAGAGACGAAAAACCTTTAGTCAATGCATGCAATGCAAACGGATAGACAGAATAATCTTGACTGGGTATGGTACGCCGTCTTGTTGTCCAGATTGCGTCTCATTCGGTCGACTGGCCGTTTAGCCCGGTCTCTGGTGCGCATCGCTGTACAACCTTATTGTGCAGAAGTGGTTCTGTCTATGGCCTGGAACATGGTGTCAGCTACTCTAAGAATGAGAGCAATAATAGAGTCATTATCATCTGTCTTAATTTATCTTGTGACACCCCCAGTGCCTCCCCATCGCTAGCGACACAACCCCCGCAATCCACTGCACGTAAGTCTGCATGACTGATGTACGTAGTCAACATTAAACGATGCGACCAAGTGTTCCGCTGTTTCCTCAAGATCTTCAGTTCAGACATTTCTACATTCTCGCACGTCCGTCCACATCGCCGTGGTTCCACCGAATACGTGAAAAGATTTCCAGCTGTTTTATATAATAATGTTCGGTCTGGAAGACAGATCCGCGAGGACTGACAGCGGTATGGAGAGTGGTCTGGAAAATGAATCGAATAAGAACGGGCCAGGAAATATCTATCTTTCAGTTCATTCGTTTTGGCTGGTTGCGCTGTGTAAGAGCTTCATTGTACTTCTTGTACAGAAATTGGAATAAATGTATCTGTACTTATAGATTTCGATATGTCATCGGTGGAATACCGACGGAAACCGAAGCCACGATTTCAATGAAATTGATTCATTTTACAAGCAGATATAAATTCAACACATTCAAAGAATACGTTTGGCCCTATCCACCGATACGGTGTCTTGCCAAGCTGGCAAAAGTATACAAGAAGAAGATCGGATATTTATTTGCTTGGAGATAGTCGATTTCTCCCGTGTCCCCATGAATCGGGGGAAGAGAATTTGAAAATTGTATACACAGATTCGACCGTTTGTTTATGTCACTTCGAACGTGATTCGAGCGATGTTTGGCAACAAACGCTGTTTACAGAAGATCTTGCCAATTTTTCTCACGACGATAAGCGTACTGCTTGGAACACAAACTTTCAAAGAGAACATCGCCTCTGCGCCACTTTAGACGTGATCCAAGATGCATTCGTTAACTGTGAATAATCGTCAAACAGAATGTTTCAACACTTCCCCCATGTATATCATACAGTCAATTGTCGTAGCACTTTGTGTTTCCGTTTCTCATTTCTACAGGAAGCCGTTAGAAGTACGTGTGCCAACTCCGGAATATTTTCCGGGAGTATGTTGTGTTTCGTTTATTCCTTCCGCTCCATCGTCTCGCTTTTCAACTAATTTAGCAGTGAAAGTGGTAGACAAATTGGTTGAAATTTCAAATTTGACTAAGCCCATTCAGCTGAGTCGTGTCACTCCACAAATGTAGCATACTTCAATGAGCCAATGATGTATCGACATCAGTTTAGCAAATCCGCTGCATACTAATGTCAACATTGTGTGCTTGTTTTTCAATTTTGGCGCCAAATACAACGACGAAGTTGAGTACATCGGTGTACAAGGCTATTCAACTGAATCATTCACCGTTGACACTAGAAACCTACACATGTGACAAGTCGTCGTCAATTTTCTCTAAGTAGTAATTTGAAATTCCAGCCCTCCTGGAATATTTGAAGTAGAATGATTGATTCAGAATTACTATTCTGATGCTGAAGCAAGCCCTGGAGTCACTCACGCCTTCAGAGATGGGATACAAGTTCAAGAGAATTATTCAAATTGAAACATGGCTGGCGGTGCTTTATGCATTTCGTCAGAATGAGACAAACGCTGAAGTGTGCGTTGTAGCTTTGAGATAAGATTTGCAATAGATACGTGGAGTAATGAATTTACGATGCTTTCGCATCTATGACCCGTAAGGAATAACAAGGATCGTATTTCAACGCGAAGTTGTAGCGGATTTGATGTAATTTCACAGATATTGCTTTCCGACAACGCAAATAGTTCACTATGCAGATATCTGATCTTAAAGCAGTATTAAAATAACGGTGGAAATTTATGGTTTTACTCAATAAGGCACTGTCGGGGTTTGTAAAATTAGTTTCTTCTTCCCAACATGTCAGCGCAGCGTGAGTTTTCTCGTAGATTGTGACCCCTATTGTGTTAGTGAGATAAGTATTCATGAAAGTTGGCAGCCATAAAAATTCTTATCTGTTGTTTTAAACAAAACAATCTGTTCTAAATCAGCATCAAATCAGTGAGATGACACATGCAGCAGCCACTTAGAGCTACCCAGGTACAACGCTAGAATCCTGAGGCTTTCAAAGCAGTGAGATCATTCCATCCGCATATAGCAATTATACAGCAGTATTTCTGCGCATCAGATAAAATGAAACATCTGAGCTCTTTAATTTCAGCATCGTATGTATTTTAAATTATTGATTAGCAATGACGAGAAAGCGTTCTGAGACGACAGGGAGGCGGTACGTTTGAAACGACTTGAACTAAATAATTTAAGCAAACAAATCAACGTGTTACCCTCTGATAGATAGCTAGGTAGATGTATGCGTCGGCAAGATCGTTTGATTTCAACAAATCATTTGGCGTTTCTGATGTAGGTACACCCATTGATGAGCTCAATTACCCGATGAGAAGTTCCGTTCCTAGGATACCACTAATTCAACATTTGAGTAGCATAAAAGTAAAAGCAAAAATACCGAGACATTCCCTCGAAAATTACACGAGGAAGGGGTGCCTGCTGTGAAACAACATGCCACGAACCAAAGAACCCCCTCATTCTCCCATAGCTACCCCTGATCACCCCTGACTGTTATTCTATTAATAGCAAGACTATTAGACTGAAGTACGCATTAAAGCATTACTTATAATGATAAGACCACTTAATAGTCTTAAGCAATGACGTCAATAACATCTTAAAATCAATAAATATTTACTTTGGCAAACCACTTCGTTATCAGAGGCTCAGAAGCCGACATTCAATGCTTTGTTCAATGGCACGCCCCTTTAACCATTAATAAAGAGAATGATGATGGGCCTCAGCATCCACCATGGTCTTCATTCAGGGGGATCCTAGGATTTTAAAAATTAGGATCGATAGGAACTTCATCAATGATTTATGCTTGGGAAATATGATAGAAAAAGTAGGTATTATGACTGAATTTTGTGCTCTATTCTCTTTTTGTGTGGACAACTGTGAACTAATGTGGCGTTACACATAGTAACTATAGATAAGTAAATAAATAAATAAAGCTTGGGGCGGTTAAGGTCAGAAGCCCGACGGACGGATGAGTGGAAAATTGGGGAAAGGTTTTCAATTATGAAAAACAATTGATCATCGATTCGGCAAGATCAATTGTGAGTATACCTGGGCCTTGACCGAAGGATTGGTTCGAGTCTGAGGAACGAATGGGCGAACGAATGGTTATGAGGAATCGATAAACCTCGTATCAACTTCATGAAACCTGTAACATATGTCAGCAAATGTTTCAAATGAAATCCAATAATGTATTTCAGATTGGAAATGGTTTAGTTTGTGATCTGAGCAATTCCCAGGCTGCATTTCACAGCCCATTAATTTATTCTCTTTAATTTTAGGTGCAAGTTAGACACAATAATATTTTGTTGTTTTTGAGAGTGACGATCTCCTTGATAAATATGGAACGCATCAGTGTAAGGTCGATCTGGTGCGAGGCATCTGCTTGCACGAACAATAGTTACTAAACATATGTATTATTCTCTGATATCAGTTCTATTCTAATTGAGTAAAATCCCCACGAAAATCCCAAAGAAGAACTCGTAAACTAATTCTTTTAAGTTTCCTTATGAAACAACTGTGTATTTGTTGCAAAACACCACCATTCAGTTGAAATATCCACCAATTACTAGATATAGTATCTACTTCTCCAGGTGGAGGTCTAATGAGAAGCGGCAGGTTTTACATCCGCCATCTTTCCATTTTGAAGTTCAAAACGCATAGACATTTGTCTTCTCAGCGGGAGATAATCGGTATCGAGGGAGTACCAATAGTGGTCAATGCTCAAAACTTGTCCATCATGATTTTCCATGAAGGATGTTATCAAATAAAACCGATCATTTATTTTATATTGGCAGGCATCCCTGGAAAGTTTGTATAGTTTTGTTTATCCATCAATAAAATGGTTATCGCTAAGTATGGAGTGGGTGTCAACGGCGTTCCGATCATTCGGATAGCGCTCTACAAGCGCTTTTGGAAGTCGATCTACATATCGAATTATCTAGCGAACTATACACAGTGTGTGTTGGGTTTGACCCAAGATTTCTGCAATTTCCCAGGAATCTCTTTGTACATGAGCGCAAAATTTATACGAAAGGATATGCCACTGACCAAGGCAGAAACAAAATGTATGTCCTCAATTGAACTTTATTGCACGATCGTTTTCTATGTTGAATGACGCATCCGGTTGAAGTGTTTCTGAAGAAGACACATCTCAGAAAGACATAAGAAGATCGTGTCTATCGCGATCACAAATTCCTTCAGTCTATACATAATAAAAAAAAACGTCGTCAGAGATGGAACTGTTGAAGATCTACTATATATCCAATATGAAGTGGAAGATAAACGTTGAGAGTAGGCGATACTCTTTAAAAACATTTCTAAAATCATAGATTACACCTTGTGACATTATATGGTTTCAGGCCATTCAGTTCCTACATAAACACTCACTTAAGTTCACTCTTAACTTGATGAAGGCACGCAGTGAAACTTGGCGAATAGACAGGATTCCAGGATTGACTCCTGGAATCAATAAGATTAACGCATTCATGTCTGGGGATTTAGGACAAACTGCAATGAATAATGCTGTAACCGTACTCACATTAAGACTCAGAGTATCTTCACTTGCTTAGAATCAGATAAATGACATTCAAATTGACAGATTTGAGTATATAATAGTACATAAGATAGCTGTTTCTACTACCAGCACAATGCAATATCTATTGATACTCGCGTGACAGCGTTTTGTTGGGGGAAAATTTCATCATTTGTAAAACATTAGCATGAATTAGAGTTTCACGAGAGAATCTGAAACAAGACCATTTCAGTCCGAGTTACTAAATTAATGTTAATAATACTAAGTTGTAAGTTTAGTATGTAATAATGGAAAGAATGCCTTTGCAGTATTATTGCTGTAGTTATTTGATAATGTACATTAGTAATATTAGTGTTACAAGTTATATCAACTGTTAATAGTTTAGTGCTAAGTGGATGGTCCGAGATCTGGTGCAACTCGAGTAAGCCAATTCCATGTTACCCTCAATGTTATGTGTGCTGAGCAAGATTAACTCAATCGGGACTGAAGGGATGGAATTTATGATGTACCGGGCCACTTTGGTAATTAAGGCACCGGGGTTATATCGTTTGACATACAAGATGACGGTCTTACATCGAATTTTATGGTTTCAGCTGTAGAACCTCAAATGCCCGTGTCGAATCACCATTTTTTCAAGTTGCAACACAAACCTCAGGTTTATAATTCTCTCCAACAAATTTTGACCATACAAAAACACATTTATTATGCGTTTGCTTGAAGTCCGATGGGATATTAGGAATAAAAACATATACGTCTATATAGTCAACAGTCTCCCCAAAGCTCACAAATACTTAACAAAAAGAGTCCACGAGTAACATTAGTCAGTTACTTAACAACCCATAAAAAGTAGCCCTCAAAAATAGATAAAATTATATGTGTTATCATGCTTCAACAGTGTGTTAATTACCGTTGTCGATATTATTTATCACCGTCTCCCCCCTTGTCTGTCATGGCACTTCTATATCGCTAGACAATAGTCAAGTCTAGTGACCTACTGCCTGCCTGCTTTATTACTTTCCTATACGCTTCATCATCCCTTCTATTTTTATTTATAAGCAAACATTTTACTAGGTCTTTATTATATTAAGACGATGATAATAATAATACGTATTATTATAGTGAAAAATTGAGAGTAATAAAATTAGTAATAACTCGACATTTCGTAGCTAAAGCCGTGGCTAATTTAAAGGGTCGAAAGGTTCCCTTCGATAGATAATAAAATAGTGATGAGAGGATCCCTCCCTGATGTATGAATGAGAGGAATCCCTTGAGTCTCCCCATGAGTTATGCTCTGATCGGCTGTGAAAAGATGGGAGATATCGACGATAATCAAATGTCTTGTCAGAACGATCACGGAAGATCATGCTCGATTCAACTAGATGTATAAGGGATGCCCCTCTTGTGCTAAGTGGTTCCGTCGTATCAAGATAACAAGATAATTGTCCAATTTGGTGATATTTACCACTTTCATCGTCCGAGAAGGCAATTTCTCTTTATGGAGAGAGGGGATTTAGTAACAGTGAAAACGGCGCAAGATCGTAGTAATATATCAGAGATGATATGACGGAGGGCATTGCCTTGCGAGACTCCCAATGAAATGAGCATTAAGCTTGAACGGAC
This sequence comes from Pergamasus crassipes, assembly GCA_034693645.1. NCBI lineage: Eukaryota > Metazoa > Arthropoda > Arachnida > Mesostigmata > Parasitidae > Pergamasus > Pergamasus crassipes. The sequence continues at coordinate 25,804 of JAQFXQ010000001.1, read as the reverse complement.
TTGACTGTCCGGCAAAGGATTCTGTCATGATAAAACTCACTTTGTCTGTGCAATTTTATTAGATGTTGCTTCCGTATTTAAGAATAAAATACTTTTCTTAACTAACCACGTTCATGTTGATAATGCATTATGTTCTAATACTCCGCTTTCGCTCGTAACCGCATAACTCAAACAGGAAGAAGTCACCATTTTTATACGTACTTTTTATATAAATTAATAAGAGATGCGTAACTAACTCGTGGGCTCGTTTTTTACTTTTTTTGTGGTTAGGCCTAACACTTCCGCTCAATTGTAACCTCTTTCTTCATTTGTCAAGTGGTGACAGTCAAGCCAGTGATGTGCGGCTTAGTTTTGATGCTCACATCGAGATTGCCTTCAAGAGTAAATGATAAACTCAGCCTGAACATATATATATATATATTTATTTATTTATTCAAAAGAAAAAAGTAAGAATACCCATCTTATTTACACATATATACATCTTTAGTTCAATGCTGTCTAAGTATGCACCCATGATACCCTGATTTTTTTATCGGCGACACTGAGGACTCCTTGCATACCTCAGGCCACACTCAAAGTTACCTGGATACATTGAACGTCAGATCAGTTGCTCAACAAGCAGAGCGATGAAACGTATCATCTCCATAAGACACTGAACTTAGGAACTGGTAGTTTAAATTACCTGATTTTATTCAAAGATAAAATTTCATTTTCCATAATGGAATATCAGTTAAACTGACAACTGTAAGCAGGACTATCTTTACGTTAGTAATGTATGTGTGATATGAATGTGGGAGAAATATTTTTTTCCAGATCTGATCTGATATGATCAGTTCTTTTTGTTTGTATTTGTTTATATGATTATTAAAATCTATTAAAAAAAAGCAGGACGAAACACAAAGTTTAAAGAAAAGGGGATAATTTTTTGTTTTTTTACGTTTTCTTTTCGTGCAAAAATAACATGATTGTTTTTGAATCTTTTCAGAACTCGTATTCGCGCATATGGGGTCAGTGGAGACGAAGGCCGTAGAGGTAATCAATGTTGAAATGCCTGGTGCATCTTCAAGTGTTACCTCAATTTTCAGTTCATTTCGAGAATATCTTGAAGCAGCTGCCACCAACAAACCCCCACCTATCTCAATCGAGAGAGCAGTCCACAATCTTTTTGTGGAACTGTTCGTCCCAGTTTTCTTCAAGATGTCCAATCCATCAAAGATGAGCCGGTTTAGCGTCGAGTACTCTGCGTGTCTTCGCGATGCCGCAAAGTCCATCGAACCATTCGGAGTGGTTGACAAGAACACCGCGCATGGTTTCGATGTTGCATTCCAGACGGCTGCACTTACCATGAAGGCAAGCAGATCTCTGATTGAAGTTCTGGACAACGCCCTCGAGACAAACATCACAGCTGATTCCCAGTGTGCCCGGGCACTAGCTCGTATGAACTACTGTCCCCATTGTAAAGGCATCACCAACTCTAAACCCTGTCGTAACTATTGTTTGAATGTGATGCGGGGTTGTTTATCTCCTCTCTCCGATATCAGTGAGAACTGGCAGGATATCGTTGAGAAGAGTATTGATCTGTTAGAGAAGGCGCGTGATGAGAAGTTCCAATTGGATCATGTCATTAGGAGCCTTCCAGGCAGAGTGTCGGAGGCGATTGTCATGTCCATGGAGAATGGCATTGATATTAATAAACGTGTGAGGAAGCAGTGTGGGGAGCCACGTGGAGTTGCTAAGACTGATGCTGACACAAAAATCGATGATAGCGCTCGCAATGAATTCAGATCCCTGGATATCGCGCCTGAGCCGATCAGTACGATCATGAGCAAGCACGCCAAGGATCTGAGCGACGTTAGTCATATTTTTCGTAAGTACATGTTTTCATCTTGTGCATTTTTTGAATATTTCATCAGATCAGTGTTGCCCTCACCACCATTATGTTAAATATACGTCATCTCACTGGCGGAAACGCTAGAGTTTTCTTGAAACCATTTTTTTTTTGAAATCATTTTTTTTTGAAATCTTGGTTTCACACTCCGCGGACCTCGAATTTACACCTTCCTTAAGGCTCTTGCATTGCTTACAGTCACGTGAAAAAAAAATCAAATATTTTTTTTCACAGATTCAATGAGTGAGCACCTCTGTCGTGGCAACATCGCATCCTCGAATTGCTGGACGGGCGAGCGGATTGGAAACTATGACAAGATGCTCGCAGGAAAGGGAAGTAAGGCGCAGAAAGTGAACCCTGAGGTGGAACACACAGACCGACAGACGCCCAATCATATCAAGATTGGCCAGAACTCTATTCAGATGACCCAGCTGGCAACACAGATGGCTTCATTTATAAAACATAGTAAAGCTCCCGAGCCTAAATATGATTACTATAATGTGTTCACAAAAGATGGCGAGAATGGTGGATCGGGAAGTGGTGATAACAATAACAACGATGATGAGGACGGTGTTTATGATGATGGATCCGGTAGGTTTTGATCTAAACACTAATTATGATTATAAAAATAATATTGTTTGGAAAAAGAGAGTAACTGATAAAATTTCCTCTGGAAATGTTAACCGTATAATCATTTCTTCATACATTTCATGACGATTTTTCTTTATACATTTCATGACGATTTTTCTTTATACATTTCATGACGATTTTTCTTTATACATTGCATGACTATTTTTCTTTACACATTTCATGATGATTTTTCTTCATACATTTCATGACGATTTTTCTTTATACATTTCATGACGATTTTTCTTTATACATTCCATGACAATTTTTCTTTATACATTTCATGACGATTTTTCTTTATACCATTGCATGACTATTTTTCTTTATACATTTCATGATGATTTTTCTTTATATATTTCATGACGATTTTTCTTGATACACTTCATGACGACTCTTCTTTATACATTTCATGACGATTTTTCTTTATACATTTCATGATGATTTTGCTTTATACATTTCATGACGATTTTTCTTTATATATTTCATGACGATTTTTCTTTATACATTTCAGGACGATTTTTTTTATACATTTTATGACGATTTTTCTTTATACATTTCATGACGATTTTTCTTTATACATTTCATGACGATTTTTGTTTATTCATTTCATGACGATTTTTGTTTATACATTTCATGACGATTTTTCTTTATACATTTCATGACGATTTTTCTTTATACATTTCATGACGATTTTTGTTCATACATTTCATGACCATTTTTCTTTATACATTTCATGACGATTTTTCTTTGTACATTTCATGACGATTTTTCTTTATACATTTCATTACGGTTTTTCTTCATACATTTCATGATGATTTTTCTTTGTACATTTCATGATGATTTTTCTTTATACATTTCATGACGATTTTTCTTTATACACTTCATGACGATTTTTCTTTACACACTTCATGACGATTTTTCTTTATACATTTCATGATGGTTTTTCTTTATACATTTCATGACGGTTTTTCTTTGTACATTGCATGACTATTTTTATTTATACATTTCATGATGATTTTTTTTATACATTTCATGACGATTTTTCTTTATATATTTCAGGATGATTTTTCTTCATACACTGCATGACGATTTTTTTTTATACATTTCATGACGATTTTTCTTCATACATTTCATGACAATTCTTTTTTATACATTTCATGACGATTTTTCTTTATACATTTCATGACGGTTTTTCTTTGTACATTGCATGACTATTTTTCTTTATACATTTCATGATGGTTTTTCTTCATACATTTCATGAGGACTTTTCTTTATACATTTCATGACGACTTTTCTTTATACATTTCATGATGATTTTTCTTTATACATTTCATGACAATTTTTCTTGATACATTTCATGACGATTTTTCTTTATACATTTTATGACGATTTTTCTTTATACATTCCATGATGATTTTGCTTTATACATTTCATGACGATTTTTCTTTATACATTTCATGACGATTTTTGTTTATACATTTCCTGTCGATTTTTCTTTATCCATTTCATGACGATTTTTCTTTATACATTTCATGACGATTTTTCTTTATACATTTTATGACGATTTTTCTTTATACATTTCATGACGATTTTCTTTATACATTTTATGATGATTTTTCTTTATACATTTCATGACGATTTTTCTTTATACACTTCTTGACGATTTTTCTTTATACATTTCATGATGATTTTTCTTTATACATTTCATGACGATTTTTCTTTATACATTTCATGACGATTTTTTTTATACACTTCATGACGATTTTGCTTTATACATTTCATGATGATTTTTCTTTATACATTTCATGACGATTTTTCTTCATACATTTCATGATGATTTTTTTTTGTACATTTCATGACGATTTTTCTTTACACATTTCATGACGATTTTTCTTTATACATTTCATGACGATTTTTTTTATACACTTCATGACGATTTTTCTTTATACATTTCATGATGATTTTTCTTTATACATTTTATGACGATTTTTCTGTATACATTTCATGACGATTTTTCTTCATACATTTCATGATGATTTTTCTTTATACATTTCATGACGATTTTTCTTTATACATTTCATGACGATTTTTCTTTATACATTTGATGACGATTTTCTTTATACACTTCATGACGATTTTGCTTTATTCATCTCATCACAATTTTTCTTTATACATTATATGACAATTTTTCTTTATACATTTCGTGACGATTTTTCTTTTTACATTTCATGACGATTGTTCTTTATGCATTTCATGACGATCTTTCTTTTAACATTTCATGACGATTTTTCTTCATACATTTCATGACGATTTTTCTTTATACATTGCATGACGATCTTTCTTCATACATTTCATGACGATTGTTCTTTATACATTTCATGACGATCTTTCTTTTAACATTTCATGACGATTTTTCTTCATACATTTCATGACAATTTCTCTTCATACATTTCATGACAATTTTTCTTTATACATTTCGTGACGATTTTTCTTTTTACATTTCATGACGATTGTTCTTGATACATTTCATGACAATTTTTCTTTATACATTTCGTGACGATTTTTTTTCATACGTTTCATGACGATTGTTCTTCATACATTTCATGACGATTTTTTTTTAAACATTTCATGACGATTTTTCTTCATACATTTCATGACGATTTTTCTTTATAAATTTCCTGACGATTTTTCTTAATACATTTCATGACGATTTTGCTATTGATACAGCGGTAGAAGCACTTAAGGCATAGACGTGAACAGTGGTCATAATTTTAGGATTTTCGTTGAGAGATTCAATTCGTATTAATTTTAACCCTAACTAAATAATGAATGTTTATATGTCGCTAATGGGTTCTCAATGCTTCTTCTCCAGGTGGATCAGGTGATTCCTCTCCAGGACCTGATCATCCAAACCCAGATGGTGGAATCCTCCGAAATAATCCCAAAGAAGCGATTGAGAACGGAGTAAATGATAATACGATTGGTCAAAGTTCGGCCGGAGAGGCATCCCAGACAGCAGGGGATGCATCAGCATCCTCTGCATCGGTTGCCCTCTCTCTAACATTGAGCTTGATCACCCTGACTTCGTTGTTTTTGTTCAGATAGATAACATATGAAACAAGCAATCTCAACGGTTGACAACCAGACAACTCCTTGTTTATCCTCCACGTGATAATTCTATTCCACTACAGAGTACTACAGATCTGCTGTCTGTCTGGACCTTCAAAGAGATCGTCTGGGAAAACCCAAGAAATCATGAGATTTATCTACATTAAAAAAATACAATCATATCCTAGGTTAAGAATTAAGGACAGATAGAGTTAAACCTCACTGTAGAGGCATTTGCACCACAAATATGTGTTCATGGAACACAACGAGGTTATCCAGGTGCCTTGTTAGTCAAACCTCGACAGGAAGGTCCAAATTAGTATGTCTATTGTACGATTATTCAGAGTAACGGTCTCTAAAAAGCTGCCCAAATCCTCAAGGCATTCAGACAAGAAATTGAAAAACAATATTCCCCTCATTTTTTCCTCATGCTTCTTCTCTCATTGTATGAATCCATCATCTGTGATAATAATAATGATGAAAATAATACCATCACCGCCTCCAACACTTAGCCAACACCTGCAGAACATGAACCCCTTTGAACATCCCTGGGTAGCCATCATCCTTCCCCCCTAAGTGCGTATCCGCGATCACAAATCCTTAATTTCTTTGTTTTAGCCTTCACTTCAAGCCCCACTCTCAAGTTAGGTCCCCTGATATAAATTCAAAAAATTCAAACTTCTTGCCATCCTTTGCCATCAATATTAATATTTTAATACTTGTTTAAATATGTTTTTCCTTGAATGTTGTGAAATATTGCTCCCTCCGATGGCTACCAAACTCCTTGAATGCGACGAGATTAAGTCGCCATAATGTTTACGACAGACTACTGGCGATACTTGCACACCCACACACGAACCTCCCCTGAACCTTAAACTTGACGTGAAATCTGCGGTCACTGTTGGCTCATTTTCTGTACATAGTTGCAACGCATCATCGCATCACCTCCCGCAACACAGGATTGCTGAGTAAGAATTGGAATAGAACAGAGTAGGAGAAAGTATCTCGTCTCACTCTGTCAAATGCTGAAGAGAAGTCACAGAAAACACAGCGTACTTTAAGTATATAAACATGATAGAATCACCTCGATTTGAAGGTTGTTCACGCCAAAGTCTCGGTTTGAAAGAGAAAGTAATTTTTTAATCGAAGCTTTTTCATTTTTAAGGCCGTTCATGGGCCACTGTTAAAAAAAAGAGGCGGAAAACAGTAAAAATACAAGCCCGTCGTGTCCACACAGCGGAGTCGGCATCGTGGCAACATTTTTTAGAAGTCACTGGTTTCACGGAAATTTAATTATGTTAACTCTAAACTTTAGTTGGCATTGCGATATTCACGAGACAACTTCCTGCGGAGGAAGAAGAAAACACATTCGAAACTGAAAAGCGGTCTCTACTGAGAATAAAAGTCGATATCTGTAATGATGCTGAATAATTGATAATAATGAATACAATTGTTCGATTGTGGTACAACTTTGTGTTATGTAATAATCTGATTTAATTTACTAAGTGATGATTAAATAAAAACGTAATGGTGATCATGTGGACCACCATTAGTGATGAAGTCTCCAAGGAGTCTACCACTCCTTTAAGCGAGGTGAAAGACGCAACCCTATATAATTATTTTTAATGTCATTTTGCTAGGAACACAACTTAAACCTATTAGAGAAACCTTGCGTTTTTTTTAAACTTTCTTCTTTAGTTCTCAAATACTATTTGATATTACGATGTCCTAACTAAGTTTTGAAAAGAAAAATAAGTAGATGATGCGTCTTTTGATACAAATAAACAAAAACTATAAAAACTTTAGAACGCAAAGGGTTGTGGTCATGGAGGTGTGACACTCGCTGCAGGACTGATAAAAGAATAATGAGTTTCGCTAATGAAAATTGTCGCAACTTTCACATAATTTATTGTAAATAAAATAATATGTTGAAACTCAATGTGTTGTTTATACGTTGCTTTAGATATTAGTTGGCGTTACTCAAAACAAGAAACGGCCGGGAAACAATAATTAAGTTAGATAACTATCACCAACCTGAGTTTACATGAAAAATTATCCTCACAAATGCAAGTATTACTGCGAAGTATTGTTCTCCATGCGCAATGTCGTCCGCTAACTATATTAACTATAGGAAAGGTAACAGCATAAATCTTGAGTGACATCGATAATAAAATGTCATTATTATCCGAGTCATTATTCATTCTTTTTTCTTGTCTTAACGTGCTAAATCTGGGCTTTAACTAAACAGATTGACTATGGGCGGTGTGGGCAACGCCCGGTTCTTACTATCCCATTCTCAGCATGCTTCACAGAGGCCTCACGTCCATTGTTTTCTTTGTCCTATGATCTACTTAACTAGCACTAACTATAGGTATACAATGGGGCCGCCAGACCTTAGTAATACTATTTAGCACCGGTCTAGTCCGAGGGTAAGGGGGTGGCACGCGAGAAGTCGCGACATTTTAGGGGGTCCTAGTCCCTCACTACGTGCATAAGGCATTTTATTCGACCCTAAAGCCCCTCCTGGACGCAAAAAAATAGGAAAAAGATATGCAATGGGGGTATACTATCGTTTCCGCGTTGAATCAACACACCGTTTTAACCTATTGTGCTCATTCTCCCAGTTGGTTAAAATAATGTACTTAAACGTATTCCCCATAGAAATACTTGGACACATTAGTAGGGCATAGTATGTGTATCGAAGTATGGCTGGTGACATACACCTTCAACTGGTGATTGCAATTAATAAATAAAAAAATTCGACAAAAAATGTGTAAGTGAAACTGCTAGTATTCCTCGATTTCACTTTTGTCATGAGAAATTAGTTCCTTGCACACATTTTTGTTTAACTTAAGCGATTGAGCGCGTTAGGCTACAAGCACCCTGCGTAAAAATACACTTCAGTCATCTTTTAAACGTTTTCAACTCGGCGCTACAGTCTCTGAAAACGTAGCGGGATCGTATTTCAACAAAAATATTCAACATGATTCTTTGAAGAGGAGACTAGGCGAACATCCCAGCGAATAATTATGAGAGGCCGATACCAACACATTGTATATTTATCGTGGCCACAATCCCCTGCATTTGGTAATTTCACTCATAATCTGTATAAATACACCCGTTTCTAAAAGAAAACAGGACCATTGTTTTATTGTCAAACAAACATTTGAAATAATTGACTGTACCTTCAGTTAAAAGACATCAAAGCTTGCACGAACTGTACCATGACAGCGTCCAATTAGCTTCTGACTACCATGCCATGCTGTCCCAAAGGTACGACCTCACGAAGAATAAATACTTTATTCGACCCAATGATAACTTTATGTTGTCAGTTGAGTCCGATTTCAAAATAAATATTTTCGTATACTATGTTCGACTTCAATCTTTTGAAGCTTAAGAAAGTTATATAATCATTGCACATTATGCTTCCATCTTAATCCAATTGACTATCATTTTCCAATGGTTTTAATAGTTTAGTACGATGACTAATGCGACACCAAATACGTGCTGTGCGGTACGTATATTATGATCCACTTAATTATCTTATCATTCCAACACTCGCCTTGGGGGAACAATAGTTAGTCGATTATAACTATCCTCAATGACTAATGAATGTGTTTTTAACCAATCAATTATTATCATAGCCGAACTGCAATGAACCATTAAAGTACAGAAATACGTTTATGACCATCGGATCAATCTTTCTGAAATTGATTTTCGCTTCTCTGCTCATGACCTTTGTCAGCCCACACAGTTTCCAAACCCCGGCAATCCTTAACCTAGTTCAACCTATTCTTCTCTTTGCAATTCAATTAGTCCAAAACTAGGCGTTATTTATTCTCCATTGCCATGCGACACTTCACTTAAAACCCTGGACTCAGCGTTCTAACTAGCGAGGCAAAAGAGAACGATCCAGGTGCTGTAGTAGTAGCAAGCCAGGCTGGTATTCAGGATATATTGGGTTCGATTCCCAGCTCGGTCATCTTCATGTCGTTTTTTGTGGTCAATAAGACAAATATCATATGATGGGCATATATCATCAGGCAAGTCTGCTACACAGACATATAATGTCGCCTTGCTGGCTAAATTAAGTATGTTGTATGAAGTAAGCACATCGAAAAATTGAAAAAAAAGTGCTTCGATGGATCGAGAAGTCGTCAACGCGACATTGTGTTCAGCGCTTCTTGGAATGCCCATCTGTAGCTGGAGTACTGCAGGGCGTATCGTCCGGGCTTCTCGCTCCGTTTAATACGAGGCTTTATTGGATCACGTTCTATCAAATACCATCGGACGTTCAAAAAATAACAGTACTAGAATTTCCGAGAGAACGAAGCACCCTGACATATATTCGCGAAAATCGTGAGTTCTTCATCGGGGCATTTGGAAGGGCTATATTTTTAAACTACCACTATATTTTTGTATGACTACTATATTTTCAAATTAAATTGACAATCTGTGTTTGTGAATAGATGAACGGTGCCTACCAACGAACTAGGGGCTAAATCCTTACTGAAGGCTCGTGTATACTTAAATGTTTATCCTGAAAAACCTACTAGAAAAAGTTGCTTTGTCACTTGTAAATAAACATGAAGATCATCATTCGAATGAATGAGTTGTTTATTTCCTGGAAGAACCACCCTTTATTGTTAGAGGCGCACAAGAGCCGAGAACATTATATCTACACGTTGAAAATTTTTCGGTTGTGCACGTGCGAGTGCGAAAATGTATATTTACTACATAATTTGAACCACTAAACTAACATATATTATAAGTATTTATTTTGCATCTTAATGGACAATTTGTTTTGAAAATAGAGAGTCTAGGAAAGTTATATGATAATACAGGAGGAGAAAAGAATCACGAACTTGGATTCAGCATGACGATTGCGACGCTGAATAAACTAACATATATTATATTCCACTTCCATACTCCTTCCTGCACTTTAAAAACGAGACAGCCTTTGCTTTGTTTCATTGACCATTTTCTAGTCTATAGTCTGTCCAAGCCCCAAGGCATCGGTGTTCGTCCACCTTGAACTCTTTAATGAGATCAACTGTTATCTCTGCGTCCATGGTCATCTCCCTTATCAATAGGATGCTTCAATAAAAAACGTTAGTATAGTTTGGACTATCGATCGTTAATCGATTACTGTTGGCTTATCATTTGATACTTAATTTCCCCCCGGATGAATAAAAGCGAAATGGGATGAGTGAGATGTTTATTTATCATTCTCCGACTGGGTTTATCCTACATTACGGCGGTGATAAACATAGCCTGTCATATAGCGAAGATATACTTACAAAGAATCACGATAAACACTTAATTTGATTTTGGCCAACGTACGCGGGACGGGACACATTCCTGCTCTGATTGTGCTATAATTTTTCATATAATGAATCTCGAGTCTTTTGATTTTAGCCTTTACCAAGTAGAGAATCAAAAAACGTTGTGGAAAGTGTTTACTCAGCAGGGGTAAGCAACAGCAAAGTCAACAACATTGATTAAAAAACGTTCATAAGTCGATCCATTCATTTGTATCTTCCGAGCGACACAAATACCCTCTTGAATGGTCAATGCTGACACAGATCTATAAAATATTTGCACAGGATTATCTACGCAGCGTGTACCGATATTCCTGTTGTTTGCTCGATTAAAACCATAAAAATACCTGTATATTTTTTACACTTACCCACCGGAAACATTAGACTTCATTTATTCACGAGAGAACCCTGTGATTGCTTAGCCACAAATAATGTTAAATGAATATGAAATTTATCAACACGGTTGCCTAGAGGATATCAAACGAAGATATGCATATACTATTGAGATTATAAGGGCGATGAACTGAAGACGGTTAAAGCATTCTCAAAAAAAATAACTTTATCGTTCTTCATACACCCTAACAGCGAGAAGAAGTCTCCTTGCCACATGTGCATGATATAAGATTATCATGACATATCGCCGTTACAACTATAGTGTTATCGCAGGGAGATGGATTGCGGAGAACTTTTCTGGTTAAGCAGAAGAAAAAAGAATAAAGTTTTCACGGACGTACACGCACCTTACGTGCACAGGGAAATTACCGTAAAAACACAAATTTTACGCCGTGTTTGATAAATATGAAGTTTTATCTCATGAATTATTGTTATAAGTGTATTCACTGCAGTGTTGCTCAAGGAGCCAAGCTTGACCGCATCACATTTCATCGATTTACTATTACCCTTAACGCATCATGTTAGGAATGTCCATAACACTTTCTTCTTCATCGATCAAAAAAAACCATTACAACTCGGATATTAAATATACTAACTATGCAATATATCTTTAGGTTACACAACTCAATGGTCTAGTTAGCCAATAAACTATTTATGGCTTTGACCCGTACCAGCTACGAGTGTACCATTGGCATTGCTATCCTGTGATGGGAATGACGGTACGCTTACCGACCAACCTAAATGACTTAGGTTTTTTGAACCTTGCAGTGTGTGTGTATTCAGGCGAGCAAAATGTTCGGAATGCACCCTCGGTACCGAAACGTCTTTTCATAGTCACTCGGTGGTCGTGTGTTTAGGTGTAACGACACTGCTAGAGTTTTTTTTATTACATTTTTATACTTTTTTTATAATGAGTATGGTTCGGCTCTATCGAACGTTCACTAACAGACTCTCTGCCTAGAGACTCTGATGATATAGTATATAGTAAATATTTGTATAATATTGTTCCCCACCATTGTACATCTTGTTATTTGGTATTATAGGGCTCTCTAACAGACATTCAACCTAGTACTTTGTCTACAAGCATGTCTCGTACGATTCATTTGAAAAGTAAACCAGAAGCTACGGTGATTGATCTATCCCTCGCAGTCGCTCTGAACTGGTCTTGGCTTCTCTCGTTTCATATGCATATAACAAATCTGTGTTCATAGTTAAATATGCTATAAGGTATTATCTGTGCGAGAGAATTTCAGCCGAGACAACGAAATGTAGTACGTCGCAGTAAATCGCTATAACGGAGTGTGTATGAAACAGTATGAATATTTTTTTTTGATTGAAAATATTTCCAGTAACACTTACGCATGCTTAAGTTCACGAACCTCACCAATGTTGTTGATGAGCCACAGGTGTGAAGTGATGGACACTTGTTTTTCGAGGAAGCTTCTTACGCTAAAACATTGAAATGTCTTCTGTTCTTCAAAAGAATCTCTCTCTCTTTCCCATCTTTCTGATCTCTACATAGTTGGAGGTCATGAAAGACAGAGTGCATCTCATCGAGTACCCGATGGGACGAAAGAGAAAGACAAAATGAATATTCATGTATGAGTAGGATAACCCATAGATACATCCAACCATTCAACCCAAAGAGAAACACCACAACTCGATTTGAAATCATCAGATCGCTTGAAGAGCTTAGATTGGCTCTACCTGTGGATATTTTCGGGGCAAATAATTGGGTTCTTTGCCCCAAGCACTCTTTTGATATGAAACGAGTGTTTGAGGTGAAGTAGATATAGGATAGCATCGAGTACAGTATGCAAGCCAGATGAGTGATATCTGACAGGGGAATTTCTAGGAATCTACCCTACCTGCTGTGCATGGGTTTTGTATCATCTTGGTGGGTTTACTTACGGTGTGGTGTGGCGTGCACAATCACAGTGTACCCAGCCTGACGCCACCTTAGAACAATTGAGTATCTATGTTATTTAGTGAACGGAGAGATGCGTATCTATATCTACTTATAATATATCTTCTTTCAGATGAGGTGTAGGCAAATAAAGTATTAGAAATAATCTCCACTTTTAGATTGTTATCGCGAGATTGGAAATGCACATCAGGGTTTAACTGGATTGTAGTGGTTAGCTGGTACACCGTGAAACTTCATCCAAGTCTGCATGTTTTTAGAGTTCTGTTGAGACGAAAACAGCCTTTTGATCTAAAAGACCTATTGATATATCACCTACCTACACGTAAATCAGACAATCAGTATGTAATTTAGAAATATAATGAATATGAAATCTAGCGAATTTGCAGCATAGAAGTATAGGTAAATTCTTGCATTCATATAAGTATACCACACTAAAGCTGAGGTCTAATGAGATTCACAAAATTCGAAGGCGATATTTCTGTCAGGTGTGTAGCTGTATCCTACCTAAACCATTCTTCAGTTAACTAGTGGTATCTCCTAAGATAGTTCATCAACTTAATCTTATACATACCCCCAGGCATTTATCTGCTGGCCTTTTTGTTGTTAATCGACTTGCACTCATCGAGCTTGTTACTTGCAGCTCAAGTCGCAGATGACAGTGACCTTCATAGTTAATACAACATATCTCGTCCAGGAGAACAAACATTACTTCTACGAGGCTAATGGTTAGCTAATCAATTATCCAAAGTATCTTCAGCTTCCTTCCACTAGCCACATACATGCTGGCATCTATAATACCCTAAGCCATTCCCTAATCTAAATCACAATCACTAATTATCCCTGACCTTGTTTATATCCTTGATTCCGTAGTTACAGGACACAATGTGTGCTTATATCCCTGTCATAACTCTAGCTGAGGATCAAGTCCTGAAAGCTGGCATTGATCCTCCACCAGAAGGTCGTTTGTAATGGCATCCTTCTCCATGATGCCCAAGCTCTCCCTGTCGTCCACTTTGTAACAACACATTAATGATAGTGTGTCTCTGGTGTTATTGTTATTTCACTTATCAGCTGGACAGTTGTTACTCATTGGGTTATAACACTACAGCTGCCATCTGTGTTCAGAGATTACAGAATTCCAAGAGGATTTGCCTGACCGGAGACTGGCGATATGACCTTTACACTATATATCCACTCTGGACTCCCGCATCTCTGACAAGCCAGTTTCCGTCGCCAGTGACATTTTCCGTCAGGAAGTTTTCAAGCCGTAGTGGTCAAAAATGATAGTGGGTCTACATCGTTGTTTCTAACGAGTTGATCCTGTATTATCAACTGAACCTTCAATTCTGTCACTGTACAGCGGCCCTTCCTTCGTACGGTTCTGTTTCTATGATCGCGCTTATTTTTGGACTGGTTCTACAGCGTTCTTTGTCACTTGGGGATGACTTTCATATTCTACGCGTGTACATGGTAAATGATATGTATTGGACTGTACCATATATAATTTGTACTTCGATGGTGAAATTTGACTCCTGCGAGTTAACCCCTGATATCAGAGACGTAACTGAGTAAGAGGTTCTCATTTTCACGAGTCTGACTCGGGTTTGGACACTGAGGATTTTTCTGTATTAGCCGAGCGTGCAGGCCTTTCTCTCTGCGCAAAAAATGCTGCATTTCCCTAGAAAACAACGATCAGCGCTCATTTACATCCATGTGATTCTAACAATACCGGGGAACTTTCCAAGAAGAGATTGGTCAGCTTTCTTCGCTGTGAAGGCTTCGTCGCAACCATTACTCTACCCAAGGTAAACTTGGCGGAAGAGCAAAGTGGAAGAGGTGCTAAGACCATAGAACTATTGTTCACGAGCATGCATAACTTTTTTTTTCTTCGAGAGATATTTTGTATCTGCGCTTCAGCGTCCCTGATGTAAAAGTGTGGGTTAACCAAGAAATTATTAACTACATACATACATACATACACTATTAGACTACAAGTCTTATCAAGTGTATATCACTGGCAATCTCTGCATCTTAAATGCAAGTTTACGTTCGTTCTGGTTGCCTCATGTACGTTTCATGTATTGGCGGAGGCCAACACATAAACTTCGGGTGAGTGGTCGTCTCGAAGGCAGAAGGCGAGCGTGCCAGGGAATTCCGACAGCGAAAAAAAAATCTTTATCGAGATTTTTCCGTTGCAACACACGTCGACGGGTGGAGAGATTTGGCCCCTAAGTTACTCGAATTGCCCCCGGATTCGAGCTTCTGAAACGATCGCTACAAAAGGAAGACCCAAGGTCTGATCAACAATGGTGCCTTTGTCTTCATATTTAAACCATGGTGTTGTGAACATCGGCTCCGAAGAGCTTACTCTATCTCACTCTAAGCGAGTGTATTGGTTTTCATTGCACTATATTATCTATGTAATCATCGGACATCACGTGTTTTCGCTGACCCGCGTAAATCCCCCGGTTGAACCACGGGTCACCTCCTCTCCCTTTGATGGCTATCACCTCCTCCTCTCTCATGATCGCGTTCAAGTCTTCTGGTAGTGACCTGATGTCCATTGCTGTACTCTGTATTATTTTGAGCGGTGAGTTTGTAATTGGAAACCCACCCGCAATTCGGGATCTTATTAAACTCGATATATACCTCGTTTATATACCTATATATACTCGTATTATACCTTTGAACCAAAATAATGTATACTTATTGAATGCAAGCTCTTGATGTTTATGCACCTCCCATGAGATGTTAACGAAACCTGTCTGGCAAGTATAAAGTCTCCAAGCATTCTTCTCAGTTTTTATCTGCAAACTTAAGAGATTAAAAAGAAAGGCTAGATGAACTCAACTCCGTTGGTGCTCTTACTGTTTTTACGTGTATCTTAGCCACGTTTTATCCATTAGATACTTTATATACGTATTGCTTGCCTCAACATACCCATTACAAGATTCTGAAACTTAGATTCAAACGTTGCGTTTTCTCTGGCACAACGAGTCTTGTTCAAATCCCCAGAAAAGCTTTGAGTTTGCTTTTAATATTAGTTTACCTACGTCCTTCATGTACATTCGGAGTATATTTATGTCCAATGTGTACTGCCGTACTATAATATTTGGTGTAATAGAAGTTTCTTCCCTGATACATCCGTCCTTGTACGTTTGCCAAGAGGCAGTTTCGGGCCTATGTCGTTCGACTATTTTTTCTGCAATATTAGTTTTGCAATTATCTTTACAATGTGGATCACGTCGAAATAACTTTCCCATTAATATGGTTGTCATTATTTCGTTGGTTTCACGTACTGTAAGACTGAGGTTATGTCGCAGACTTCGTCAACGTTTAGGCATTTGTCCAAATAATTCATAATATTTGTCCAAATTAGGCAGAGTGCCTAGTGACTGCATCAAGAAGGACCGCACAAAGGGAAGTGAGCTTGAACAGTATTGAAGTTATAACACTGAATCCTGAAGCTAATAAGGCAAAGAAGGATTTCGCCCGATACGTGATCAAAATACAGAGTTAGTTCGGAAAGAATGTCAGATACCGAGGTTCTAATAAAGGTCCTCTCGAAGAGGAGAGGATCGCGGTATCATCGCGGACCATCCGACTGAGATGTGGGTCTGTCTGTATGAAGCGGCCAGAATCCAACTTGTAAGATCTATTTAAGTCGGCTTGTCCTAAAGGATATCCCACTTAGCGTTAACTTTATGATGTGTGCCAGCCGAACACACTGTTACATGGCACTGGAGCGGACCCCAGTTTTACTTGAAAAGATACAAGTAGCTGATTGTCGCGAACGGACATTCAGCGAGAAGTCTTCAGGTGAAGACTTGATCTAAAAACAAACTGTATCGATAACACACTAACTGTTTTCATTCTAGTTCACAGCACATATTGCATTACCCAACTAGAGACATATATCATTGTATGCCTAAACTTATCTCGTAAATTACAAACATGTATTTATATATATATTATAAATGTATTTATGTACTAATGTATGTGTGTATATATATATATATATATACTTATACTTCACACGAATCTATCAGGTAGACTGACTTCACGGCTTCAGGAGTGTCTCAGGACGACCGTCAGAATTCCTTAGCCTCACCACGTGTCTGACCTTCATTACATATTGACTCTTCATCGCTGGAGGATGTCCTCGTCCTTTGGTGAAGACGGCAAACAGGTCAAGACCTCTTTCCATCTTCAAGGTCATCGCTGTGAGGGTGAACGAACGGGTTTAGTGCTCAACCATAAAAATAATTGGAGTTTAAACCTGTAGCTGAACTCCATGTATGGGAACACCTGACCGTGCTCACAAGATCAATTCATACACCGGTCGGGTTGTCAACGTCGTTTGTCAAATGTTTTCAGATTCATGAGAACATTAATAGAGTTCTTGCATGTTCTCCGGTTTTTGATACACCCGAGTGTCTGCCGCGTTGTGCTGCTATAAGTGGGTATGGCTTGTTTAAACTCAATCTTGTGAAAAGAAAGTTCGAGAAAGGACCAATTTAATCAGACGCCATATACTTGTTCGCACGTACTCTATGAATAGATTCACACATCCGATATGGTGGTGAGACCGGCTTGGACATTTTGATGGAAGGTTAAGAGTTCGTTCAAGGTCAACGCCAGCACAACTTGTAAAGGCTTCGAGATAGGCCTGCAGCTACAGGTAAAACTGAGGTACTCTTGTGCAGCCAGGACTCGGGCTTGTTGTGGAAAGGTATGCATTAGAGATGAATGATGTAGGTGGTGATGGCAATTTTTGGGTTTTGCCTTAAACTTGAAGGGTATTCCCATACTTAAAATCTTTTCGTAGTGTTGCTCAGGTGAGGTTAGTGGTAAGGGTTTTTCTTCACCACTGAGGCTCGAGGGAAGTTTGGAATCGACACAAAATATTTGGTTGAGTGCTATTCCTCTATGTCCCTATATGGTTATGAAGGCAATTTCAGAAACGCATTTCTTCTCCAGGTCATTGGGCACAGATCCAAATGGATTACAAATGATAAACTGTCAGGGCTCCAGGAGCATCGAAATTTGTGTTACTATTATTATTATTAGTATTATAGAAACTTCGTAAATGTGTATGATTCTGGATGAGAGATATGTAAAAGATCTTGAAAGAGTTCTTCTTATCACTGTGAACACGTATACAATCGTAATAATTTTACTCTGGGTCTGAGAGTTCAGATGCGGCTCCATTGATGCATTATTCCGCAGTAGGGGATTGAGCCTTTCGACTGGGTGTCTATCATCTCCTAGGTTGTACATGTCGTATGCAAGGTGATGCTTGTGAAGTACTCATTCCAGCTGGCATTCACTTAACGACAAAGGGGCTTTGCATCTTATTTATCACTTATCTATTTAGTGTCTCACTTATCGGTCCGTGAAGGATCTTGCAATTTGATCGCGATATCTTCCTGACAGAATAGGAACTTATATAGTTGTTTTGACAAATGAGAGAGAAAGAGAGATTGACCTTGTAACCACGCTATAGGTAGATTTCATACTTTAGCACTGATAGTGTCATTACCTCTTCAAGGTCAATGCAGTGAAATTCATTTTCACTATCATCTCAGTCTGAAGAAGATCAGGGCCTAATGTGAGACTCGTTGTGGCTGTTGTAATTTTTACACTGATCTGAGGGCAAATGTTTCTATTGCCACGTTTGCACATTCTTGTGAAGAAGTTGATACTCTGCTCGCCTCGTTTGAGCGGCTGTCATTTATACATTAACATTTATATGTAAATTCTTCTCTGGTTTCAATCGTGTTCTTTCTGATCTGAAATGCGTATGCAAACGAAATCCTCGCCATGCGCAGACAATGACACTTAAAGAGTTTATTGCTGGAATCTCCCACCTCTAGTTTTAAGCAGATATAACGATCGTGTGAATCTCTGACGTCAACAGTGTCTAGTGGTGAAAGCCAAGGAGACAAGACAATGACGACTGCATAGTTTTCTCGGTTCTTCATGACCATTAATATTACCCAAGGTCACAGCTGAGAGGCTCGAATAGTGGACGTGGATGTCAAGGTGAATCCATGCAAAGCAACTTGGATCTTTTATCTTCTAAGACTCAAAGGCGGTGAAAACATTTGTTTGAAATCTCATTTAAGATAAGATAATGCTGTGATTACCTTCATAGCAACATGATGTCAAACTTTTTCATATTATTTTTTTCTGAAGATCATGGAAGTGTGCACAAAATTTCTTACGCTGTCTGTACAAGATCTTCTAGGTGGTTAAGGAACGAAAAACAAATTGTCTCAGCCCTTTCTTGAAGTCTGTTTTTTTAAAATCGTCTGCTGCAAATACTGACAGGTCAAAGCCATCAAACGTACTTAAGGGTCTAGCTTCTCTGGTTATTTGAAACGCCTTTATCGCGCTCAAGTCATTCTATTTAGAAGGTCATCATCTAGTTTAGAGTTTAAACACACAGCCGTTCTTTGAACCCTTCATCTGGGTACAGGATTACATGTTGACTTTATTTCCAAGCTGTTCAAGTCTAGGAACAAGATGGGTCATACACCAGTTCCGGTTGTCTGTGTGAGATGGCTGGATCAGCCTGGGTGAACAGGAGGAACCCATAATAGATCCAATGAAGGGAGAACTCCTTGGTGTCCCCTTTCTCCCATTGT
The DNA here is from genome assembly GCA_034693645.1 of Pergamasus crassipes. Taxonomy (NCBI): domain Eukaryota; kingdom Metazoa; phylum Arthropoda; class Arachnida; order Mesostigmata; family Parasitidae; genus Pergamasus; species Pergamasus crassipes. The sequence continues at coordinate 5,890 of JAQFXQ010000001.1, read as the reverse complement.
TAACCTTTGTCTTCCTCTCACTAAAGAATATGAGCAAAAATCACACTTGTTACTGAAGTTTAGGCACTAATGTACCGCTCCAATGTGTCCAGTCTCAAATACATGTTATTACATCAAAACTCCAGTGGGTCCTCCAAAAAAAGGGAAAAAATATCATAATTTTTTTGCTAGACTTTATGTTCCCGACTAAAGACTACTTTCGAATTCTTTCATTTGGCAGTAAAACCGAGGAAATGGCGCCACAAATTGTGAAACGAGATACAACCCGGAAATACGCAAAACCGAAATGCCGTAAATCGTAACGCTGTTGAACGAGGGACGACTGTGCTAGAAACCGAAAAAGATTTACTTGATACGCCTCATAGATGTCTATCAATCTACATCTGTACTTCAAGTGAATGACAGATAATCTAGACAGCATAGGCGCTCTAAGTAAGGAACTCTGACGGCTTGCCTTGGTAAGGGTGAACCCTCCGTGATGGACTCATGATCAACCCTCCTTTATACGTTTGTCTTGTGTGTCAGTTGATGTATATTGCTCGCGAGAGTTATACAAACAAATTAATATCCTCATACGAACTTTCGTTTCATATTTCCTTTGTAGTTTCCAAATTTCCAAGTGAGTACTCCGTCTGCACCGATTTCGCGACTAACAGGCTCAAAGTCTTTCATCTTTTAAGACTTCAAACTGCTGGGGGCTCAAATGTCGGCTTTCATTCTCCTATTTGACCTCTCCGCCCACCTGTACTCAGAGAGTTCATTTTGGTGCGATTACCTTACCACTGAAAGGCTGCAGAAGGACTGGAAAACCACAGTTACATCCTTGTATGTCCATGGACCCTAGCAGGGGTGGAGTAACTAGATATTATCCGGAGTTCTATGGTAGATGATGACATGATATCCCATGCTTATCAAGTACTCTGGCACGAGAACATCGGTCCATTTCTGCTAGATATACCCTTGTTCTTTGAGTGTGACGCCCGCAAGCTACAGATCTGAAAGTTCAGAAAATAATGAAGTATTTGTATATAAATGGTTGAAAGAGTTGTCAAACTAAGAAACCCTGCTGTAGTGGCATTATGGTTGCTCATGGGTTTTTGGAACTGCAAGATACTGATGATTCAAGAATTGGATGAGCCTTCATCATTCCAATGAAAGTCGATATCAAAGATGGCATTCGAAGAGAAGTTATATAATCGAGCGTCTGGAAAAGCTACGATAGATCGAGACTAACATAGCGGGTGTGTCGAGGGGGTAAACGATATGCAGTTAAAAAAAGAGTTTTGTAGATGTACCTCCAAGCGACTCCATGAGCTATGCCTTTATGAATTCGCCAGTACTACTGAAGTGTAACCACAAACTCGGAAGTATTTTTCTCACTGAAACGTATTCAGTCAAATATTGGCTTCCGAGAGTGAAGTGTTTGTACGATTGTTTTTAGTTTCTGCAAGAGTGAGTTCAATATGCGCCGTCTGTTCTCAGATCAGTTTTGGCCGTGACGGCTTCGACATGAGACTTCTTCAAATTACATTTTCCCCTCAATTATTTTATCAATCTTACGCTTGATCGCACCAAGACCACCGTAACTGAAACAGATACCAGCTTCGAATATTTCATTTTCAGAAGTCACTCGGCAAGTAATGGAATCGATACATGTCTATCGGTGCAAGTAGATAGAGTATATTTGTATTTGGTCTAAACTGCAAACACTTGAGGGCATCGTCGAGCACCTCTACATCGCAACATCCTCTTGACACCAAAAGATAAACAGAAGCGTCTTAGATTGCAAGTTATTCGTTTCTGTCGTTCTTCCATTTTGTTCAGCTGTTTGTTTGATCTGCCTGGCTTCTTCGCTTCCATCTTCTATCTCAAAATGACATTTCTAAACATTTACTCTCACCTTGCGTGCGTGCCACTACTATTGGCATCAAATGGTCGCTTGCTCTCTGACCTCCTCAAGCGACACTCTTCAAGGTTTCTCCATTTCCGATTTACTTCAAAATCTGTACCAGCCTGATGGCGCATTTCTGCGTTTTTTGCTTTACAAGTCAATTTGCGAGAGCGTTCAACCGCAAATTTATGTTGCTACTTACGTTTCAATATGATTTTCTTCTTATATGCTACAACACCATTTATCATACAACTCTCAGTCCCACGTCTGTCTTACCTCAACCTCGATCCAGTACCCGTATCCTTATGTCGCAGTTATATCCTGAAAAACAAGTTTTTTTTTGTAAATATAGAAGTGAGGATTCCATGTGTAGGACTCACTCAGATCTGTGGAGGTCTCGTTTCTAGGGCCAATACGAGTTTGGCCTCGCCGGAAAACATGAAGCACAACATTTCGAAGATGAGAAATTTAATATTGTATAGACCTAATAGAGTTTCGTGGTCCTTGATGATTTTCCATTTCTGCACCGGTGGGCAGACAATATGTCAGATGGCTCGCCGGATTAACCATTTACCGGTTCATCTTTTCTTCTGATGGAAGTAGGAGGGACACGCATGTTTCCTGAAAAAAGACTCCGCTGAAGTGCAGTTCACACACGCTGCGGACCCCGCATTTTCATAAGAAGCTTGCCCCAACGAGATGTGGAACGGAATGTTTTTATCCACATGTCTTCCAAATGTTTGCGGCCTCGGCAAATTTCTATACTACCGGCCTAATATCCTATCATGTAATACTTCGTAGAATCCTCGTATCTTGTCTCCCGAACTTACTGCGCTCGGAGTGGCGGATACGACCGTTCATTTCCCGTAATTTTGTCGGACCACAACACTGTGGCGGACTTTATATTAAATCATAAGCCTGCGGGCGTTCTTATTGTTCTGCCAACAAAAATAGCTGCGAGCAGGCTTAGTCAGTTATGTGTTCTCAGTGAGAGGAGATGAAATGTTGCTTCCAAAGGAGGAACCGGAAGTTGCGGTTCATTTAAGCATGAAAAACAGTAGAACTCAAAATTTCGAACATCCCAGTTTGTTATGGCCGTGTTAGACTTTGTCATAAACTAGTTTTATGGTTTGGACTAGGAACCACTTGGTCTCCATACTGATTCGTTCTCCAAAGTATCCGCTTGCCATTTCAGTGGAACCCCATTTTTCCATTCTACGGTTCCGTAGGCGAACAGGTCCAGTTGGATGTAACACGAAACTTCTCCTCAGCAGGAGCAGGACAATAAAAAGGTGCGGAGAAAGCTAAAATTTCTCCTGTTTGTTTCAGAATAGACTCCAATAAATTGTTGCATATTTGATGAGCATGTTTAGCCACTTCTCATAGTTTGGTAGACATGATTCGAACGGAGAGTGATACTTTTTCAAGGTTCTTCTTTCCCTCATCGGATGTCTCACAGAAAGCAAACAATTCATACGTTCCACCGTCACGTAAAAAGTCTGAATAAGAAGATCGAAGATACTTTTTCCCGTCACCACCGTTCTACTCTGTGTCGTGTTGTTGGGGATTCATGACTATCACATATTTTGTATTGGTTGCATAGGTTTGATCATGGATTCAGTGTCTGTATTTATCTGAATGCTTACAGATAGAAAGCTCCCATCTTCAATTTGTTCATAGCAGGTATTTCCTACTGAGCATCTCTCGTGTATTCTCCAAAAGGACAGAAACTCATTCAATCTCGTTCTCTTCACATTCGAATGGAAGGCTCAAGAATTCCTACTTTTCATGCTTCTATATCCGAGGGCTTAAATGGGCCGGATCATTCTGAGGACATGAATCTTGAGATAAAGGGTGTACCTCAGGGGATCATGTGTACTCGAATAAACCCTCATACTGAACGAAGGAAATGCAAGTTCCATTCAGTTAAGGTCAAAACGAGTTTTGCCTTTGAAGCTTTTAGTTTTCCTCACGAGGAACAAACTCTATTTCATGTTTTTTTACGCAGCTGTTACATAAACGGCTCAGGTTTGCTGAGCCCTGATATGGAAGAGGGCAACGCGCAGAGATTCAAAGGAAATGATGATGTTAGCTATGCAGACAGTAAAATATTCACAGTTCACGCGTTGAAGAAAACAGCATAAATCGTCAAAGCATTCCTTCAACACAAGCAGGTTATCTTCTCCCTCATCTGAGAAATCTTTCAGAACAAGTTTGGGTGAATCGTTTAAACAAGACTCGCGACCTGACCGTTTGTATCTTTCCTTTTCAGAATGGTTGATATACTACTATCCGAGGATGGTATAGTTTGGTTCACTAGTTAAAGGGTAGTACAAACAGACAGATCATTCCGTATTGTATACTCCTATAAAGCCAGCCACTCCTCGGTGACTCAGGTATGCAAATACATAATGAGAACACAATCAGTTGCACTGATGATGTAGCCTTTAATCTGACTTTTCATATGTGCATTCCTGGAATATTTATGTTTGAGGTCATAGGGTGCGAGGTTCATGATCTTCCCGTGTGGCCATATGTATAATAAAACATGAATGGTGCCAACCTCCACACCATATGTTAATAGTATTACCTGCGTCTATTAACTCGACATATGCGATCAAACTTATGAATGTAATCGAATACTTCAATCGGTGTCGCTGGTTGCACACAACCTGTTTGAATGGAGAGTCAAATGACTTCCATACAAAAATTCCTGTTCTCCAAGATGGCAGACTTATAATATGCATTGAAGTATGTTTCCGACTTAATTTATGTTCCAAATAAATTTAAATTCGTGTTGACTTGAACAGGTTCAGAGGGCATCGAGTGAATATTCGAATACTTCGAAACTAGATACATGATTTAGAGATTTCAGACCTTGGTCCGCATGACGGATCTCCAATGCTTTGAAACTCAACAACATGACAAAATCATAAATCGATATTTCCTAAATTACACTGCAGGGTCACATGTTATTTGTATGACTGACCTGAGTTGGCTGAGTTGATGTGTGCACCTTTACGGATCGAAACCCTCGAGGCAGGTCATCTTATAAGAACCCAATCATTTTTGTGACACTATTTTTATCTGAACGCTAAAGCTTATAATGAATATTTCGCTGTAGTACGAAAGAGATTAATGCTATTGTCAATTTGGCTCACAAACTTAATCTTGTACTAGAGATATTTGATGGCCCATCCACCTTATAATCTAGCTTTCATGGTGTCAACATGATGTTTTCTACCATTCTTTCTGTCTTTATGTCAACAACATCTACATGAACTGCACATACCACGCATTCGTATCATTCCCTATTCATGCTGCTGTTTATTTACACTCTGTGTTTACATTCATTTCATATTCTCATATATACTTAGATAACAGCAAACCAAGATGATATGGTTTTCACCAACGATGCTCATCATGGATTTACCAGGGTCTACCAAGTCATACCGAGGCAGGATCGTACCGGAAAGCCTTCTCGTCGTTTCATGACCTTCAAAACCCTCCGTGCGAAGAGGGCGGCGTAGTACTTGAGTGCTACAACTTTTCCAATTTTTCGGTCATACTTGAAAATTTCCCTTTTCAACCCAGTGGACCTGCGAATACGTTTGTTGATGAGCACCTCACTCTGGATTATAGTTGTGATATATAGTCAAAAAGCTGCTGGTAGTTTAAACAAAATTTGAGAGTGACTTGGGGATTTTTTTTTGCGTACCCGCTGTTAAGCCTTGAGGTCTGTGTCGCGGGGATAACCACTTCCATCTCAGCATTCGCCTGGTGATGAAGGAAAAGACTCGAAAAACCAATTACAGGGATTTGTTACATAATCCCACATAGGTAGATAAGACGGAAAACAATGTTATTATTCAGCGTGAAATACCCCTTTTACTGAAGTTAGTAAGAAAGTTACAATCCAAACAACAACCACGTCGGTTGATTGACCGCCGATTTCCTTGATGGTCTTTTCTTAAGAGCGTACGTCTGTCTCAAGTGTTA